>PVIR01003770.1:0-76515 GCA_004026965.1 Petromus typicus | reverse complement strand
CAGGCCATGACAAGGTTGGTGCCAGCCTGCCTTACTCTGTTCAGAGGCTGCAAAAAGGAAACAAGAGTTGCATCAGCAACGAACAGGCTGATTCAACACACACAAGGGTGATATGACCTGGTTCCTCTTTGAAATACATTTTTTTCAAACTCATCTCGTAAAGCAAAGAGACTTCAGGCAGACAGATTGTGATCTTTGTTTGGCTGCTGGCTCCATGTCCCGATCAGAAAAAGAAATTACATGGTCTGATGGGAACGGCAATATGGTCTGGGAGAAAGTGTCCTCCAGACGGAGAGTCAGGAGGCTCAATGCTGATGTCAACAGCAGCCTCGCCCTGAAGAGCGCCCTTCCTCGAGTCCTCCAGCCTGTCAGACGTGAGCTTCCTCACCCTCACCGAGCACCAAAGACTTTGACACGTCTCTAACCCCGTAGTGGGAATGAGATAGAGATTCATGAAAAAGCAAGGTGTTATGCAAAGAGAGATTTTTTTTTTTTTTTTTTTTTTTGCCTTTGGAAATCATCATGTATTTGGATACACTGAGGTTCAGTAGGGAAGAGGGCACACCCTGGGGCACACACCAGTTCAAAGAAGGAAGGTCAAGACTAGGGCACCAGGGCTGTCTTAACAGGACTACAGACACAGGCCCGGATGTGCACAGTAGATTGTGAGACAATTGGGTGAGAGGTTTGGAAAGAGATGTCTGTGCTTCTCCGCAAACCCAGATTTAACCTGGGTGTGGCAGTCATTTACTAGATGAGCCACCTAAAGCAACTAAAAGGCCCTGGTGTCCCTACACTGTAACAAGAAAATGTAATACTTAACTTCACTGAGTTGTGATGAGGTTAAAGGAAATAGATAAATTAAATATTAAATGACTATTGGTCAAGCCACTGAAAAGTCCTGTGTGAATGAGACCCAGTATTTATGTTACAGATTGGAGATGAATTGTTAAGGCAAGAGATCAGTGGTTGTGTGGGTAGGACCTATGGGCAAAGGGCACTGGTAGATCATCACAACACACCAACTGACTGAGTCGTTGGGGGATGTGCATTCCTATAATGGAGTATCCCATGTCTGTCATCTGGGATGTGCCCTCCCCAGTTACCAGGATACATGGAGACCAGATTAGTTAGCCAGAGGAACTGGATTAGATCAGGGAAGGGTAGGAGGCAGGGATTCCTGAGGGATATTTCATTGAGGCCCAAAGTAGTGCTCATCGCCACAGACCAGGACATGCACACCTACCAGGTCAGTTTTCCTCTCAGGAAACAAGCCAGCTAAACACAACCTGGGTCTTGTTCTCCGCTGTTCCTTCTCCATTACCTCAGAGAAAGAGAGCAATGCTCAGTTATTACCCACATGTGTGACCTTGGGCTGGTTATCTCACTGCTCTGAGCCTCTTTCCCATTTGCACAAAAAGAATCACACTCACCTCGCATGGTTACCAGGAGGATAAACTGGTGAGCATGTCATCAATGCCCTGGTGCTCCCTGGCTATCAGGAGGTACTCAGTGTCTGTGTCCTGCTTCTCCCAGCCCCTGCAGAACACAAGGCTTTCCTTCTGTTCCTTGAGACTTTAACCCAAGAATTGCTTTGAAAGGAGCAATAGGGGCTTGAATTCTTTACCACTATGGCCCCTGTGGCTTCCCGTAAGCCTTGTCCTCTCTCTTAGGTTCAGCATCTAATACTTCCTATTTGTTAAGAGTTGCTGTGGAATAAAATTACCTGGGGACTTGACCACCTCAATCTCTTCCAGTTCTGACATGCTAAGATTTTTCTAATTCTGAAATTTAATTCTACTCGTAGGTGAATGTATGCTATCAAGAATCCATGAGCTTTTGATTCTATGAACATAAAAGCTTCTAATCTAATAATGAAAAATCAGTAAAAAGCACCCTAGATAGCTAATCAACCCAAACCAATAGCTACTTTCATTCTTTTAGCTGAAAGAGTTTTGAATTGGGGTACCTCTCATGGGCTTCAGGGAGGAAAATTTTGATCTAAAATGCTAGGGAATAAGTAGTATAGTTATTTTCTGAGAGGCAGGGCCTCTGCTTTCAACAGAACTTAATAGAGGGACATCTCTACATGCATCCCTGGCTAGTGGCCCCAGGAATTCTCTTCTGTCACACTATGCAAGAATACAGCTTCAGTGTCACAAACACAGGTGTGAATTCTTCATGTCGTTCTGGCCAAGAGCCCTGACTCAATTGTTTAACTCCTCTGATCTTATTTATGTCCCAGGATTGTTATGAAGGTTACAGGGGAAACTCTTGTCTTCATGAATAGATGAATTATTGGGCACATATCCAGTGCTATTAAATATTAGTTCTCTTGTCTTCCTCTCCTGTCATTTGTTGTTTCTGTTGTCATTGTGAGATGATAAATTCCTAAGAATTTTGGACCATTCTTCAGCAAACCCTATTTACATTTTACTGGTCTGCCAAGTAATAAATATGCTCCATTCAAACCATTTAAAAAGAGAGAAGGAGGGCTAAACTGGTGATATAAAGTAACCCAGAGCTTCCCTGGCCTTTGTTTATAGCCTGGTTACAAGCCAAGAAGAAACAGCTCCTTGACATAAGAGAGGAGAAAAACATTGGGAACCAAGACCGTGGGTTCCGGGCAGACTGGTTCCACCCAGGCTGGTGGCTGTGACCACACTGAAAACAGATAACATTGCGTCTGGGAGAAGGGTATGGCTGGCTGAGAGAAGGTGCTGAGATTCTCAATCAGTTAATTGAATCAGACTCATTTTAGATCCCCATTGTATTCTTTCTACAAGATCCTTTGAAACCTACATCAGCCATTGAAGATATCATTTAGCTATTTATCCATCCAACAAAACTTATTAGACACTAGAAAGAGGCAGATGAATACAGCACGGGCTCTGCCTTCCAGAAAGTGGTTTGAAGGGTAGAGAGAAGGGTAAAGAGGCAACCAGCTCAGGGAGGGACAAGGCCTCTGGTAAATGAGAGCTCTGCTGGCTGGGGAAGGAGTAAGGTAAGGAAAGAACTTCCTAGAGGAAGAGAAACTAGGACTCAGACCCCTGGGGTGAAGAGGATTCAAGCAGAAGAAGAAGAGGTGGAGCAGCCTTGGCAAAGGAAGAAGTGCAGGAGGGAGCCCAGGTGCCAGAGAGAGGTTGCTCTGTCCAAGGAGACGGGGGTGGCTGGGGCTGGGCCAGAAACAGCTGGTGATCAAAACACAGGCAGAGCCAAGCCAGAAAGAGAAGGAAAAGATGTGTGAATGATGGGACAGGTACATCACACCTGCAGTATCAACAAGGTACGATTACAAAATTATTTATTGTTTGTCTCCCCTTGGCCTTCTAGGCTGATGGATACAGATTATAGATCTAGAGATATTAAAAGCTCTGGCAGGCCCCACGAGTTTCCGATCACTCGCAGGAAATTAAAAGTTCTCTAATTAATTCTAGTCACAAAAGGGCCTCAGTTCAGCAGTTCTTATGTCTGGCTTAGTCAGAAAACATCCAACCTCTTCAAAGGAACACTCCTCCCCTTTCTCTAGTATGGATGTATCTTCAATGTATTATTCCTGGGAAAGAAGAAACTTAGGGTCTCTTGACTTCTGTCTCCGTGACTTCTCTCCGTTAGCTAACAGGAACCATTCACCCCTCCAAAGTTCCAGGTGAGGGACAGGAGCAAATGGGCAGGATGTTTCTGGGTGCCCGGGGCACTCATTAAAGGGCACAGAAGTACCCCCTGAGCTCCTCAGATACACCTTCTTCTAGTGCTGGAGATCCGTTGATGTGGATGATTGTGGCTCACAGTTCCTGGTTCCTCCCTCAGCCCTTGAGGAGCTGGGGCTTCTCACTCTTGGAGTCCCTGAATCTCTTAAGTGACTTTCTTTGCTGAAGGGGAGCTGGAGGTTGCTCAGAAAATTGGTTTTCTCTTGCAGATCCTGTGTGGTGGTCTCATTCCACACCTCAAAACGTGATGTCTACAGTCTTGTGATATCAGCAGAAACTGAGAAGGAAGTAGTTCCACTCACTGAGTCCCAGTAAGGAACAAGCTGGAGAGAGCGTACTGCTGCTTGTTTGTATTTGAGGTAGCAGGAAGTCGAGGAAGACGCCCGAGTTCTTGATTCAAACAACACAGAAAACAGGTCCAACCATTTAGCAATGGGTCATTAGAAAGACTGGAAATAGATATTTTAAGCTCTGCTTTTGATGTGCTGAATATAAAGGGCATCCAAAGGGAGACTTTTTGGTAGAAAGAGTCTCTAGGGCCCTGAAGTTCCAGAGAGAGGACCAGGTTCAGAATAGGTACAGGTCACTGTGTTGTTACCATAAAGGAAGTGACATTTGGATATGCACTGTCAAGGTAGGCAGGTGCTTGATGGACTGATGCAAAGAATGCTAGACTAGAATTAAGCCCCTGGTTGCACTACGGACTTCAGCCTTGTGCTCGCCTCATAAAGCTGTGTGATGCTGGCCAGTCCCTGCACCTCTCCAGCCAAAGCCTGGGGCTCTGTGGGCCCTCAGTGAATGCAAATGGACAAGGGAAGGAAGCAGATGGCCACACCCTGCGTCTGCTCAGCTACTTAGCTCACTAAGTGCAGTGAATGCTGAGGAGGGAACTATCAGCAGGCGGAGTGCGGCTTGGAGGCTCATTCTGTTTTCAAATGAACCACTGTTTGCAATACCTAATATTTACTTTTGTTGTCTTGGAATCTGTCATCTTCAATGCTTTTAATCCCTCCCTAATCTTCCCTTCCCCTGGTCACCACTCTCACCTTCCTCTTTCTACCTTCTCTCCTTGACTTCATTTACATTTGTGGGTTTCTCAGATACACATCAACAGACAAGCAGATAAAGAAACGTAGTTTAATACACAATGGAATATTATTCATCTGACTGCAAGAATCGAACCATGTTATTTAAAAGAAAATGGATGGATCTTGAGAGCACAATGTTAAGAGAAATTAGTCAGACGCAGAAAGTTAGACACTCACTCTTGAAGGGGAGTCTTTGCCTTTTAGGTGGACAGAAGACCAGGGAATAGTCAGGTCTGACCTGTTGGTTGCATCTAATGATACTGAGGCACTTTCCAGTTCTTATTTGTAGTACATAGGATCATAACTTTGTTAATATTCATAAAGGAAAAAGAAGTTTCAATCAGACATTTTCAGAAAAACAAGACTAAACTGTACTACATTATGTTTATTTTTTTTTCTTCTCCCTGCAAATGTGGACTACACTTAGACCTTTAAATATAATGCTTACTGACCAACTGGCTGGATGAATGAATGGATGATTAATAATGGTACAGTAATAGTGACTGTAAAAAATAATAATGAGTTTATGCTTACTGAAAAAAGTCAGGGTCCTTGGATTTCTGTTTTGGCTTTTTGAGACATATTCTCACTATATAATTCAGGCTGGCCTTGGACTCACTATGTAGCCTAGGTAGTCCCTTGAACTCACAACAATCCTCATGCCTCAGCCTCCTGAGTGCCTGGGTTACAGGTGTGGACCTCTGTACAAAGCATTGGTTTTGTCTTTAACTTGCCGAGTAGGGGTGGGCAGGTTGGTTCTCTGGTCTGGGTCTCTTTTTCTATCTATAGAAGAAGATAAAATAAATAGATGCTCAAGTTTATTTTCAAATCAATAGGAAAATAGGTAGGCTGGTAGGTAGATGGATGATAAATGACTGGATGAAGATAAAAATCATTTAATGTGGGACTTTCAGATAGAAGTAGAGAAACTGAAGCTCAGAAAAATCAAATAGCATGCCCAGGGCTACACAGCTACTAAGTGGTGGCTGGGGATTTCAGTCCAGATCGGCCCAGCTCAAAGCGTCTCCTTCATCCCCTCGGCCTGGCAGGCTTTTCTTTTCTCTTCCTCCTGTTGCTCTGCAGTCAGCTCATGTCTCCTTCCTCCTTCTGAAGGACAAGATCATTTTTTCTTTTCTCACAGATTTTGGAGCTCATAGTCATCTCTTGCTACTGTATTTGCTCCTCAGGCCCCTTTCTGTAATCCTGCCCCCAACGATGACCTGCGGGCCGTTCCTGGTCAGAGGGATACAACTCTGTTGGATGCCACCAGCCACCCTCTCTGTGGTACCCACCTGTCCTGCCCTTTGCGAGCCCTGCCTTGGACCAACGATCTGTGCCCCACCTCCAGATCAAAGCGTGCCACCAATTTCTGGTTTCCTCTCACCAAGGCCTGGAGAACCAAAATGTCATTACCTTCTCTCAGCCCCTCTCATCCACCAAAATGAGATTTCTAAGGGTTTTATCTGCTGTTGTCAAGTTTATAGCTATAATTCGAATTGCTGTTAATATTACTGTCAGCAGAGAGCTACAAATTACAAAGTTGTAAAGTTACTTTGTAGTGATAACTGTCAGCCTCCACTAGCAGCCTACAGGGCTCCATGGAAACCAGAATGATGATAAAGAGAGTTGATATTGTTTCAGGATGACTACCGTTAGCTGACAGTCAGGAGAAATCCCGGCTGATTTCCGAGTAACTCGAACCTGTTAGTCTGTATTCGGGTTCACGTATACACCCCACACACAATTCCATGTGTTCTCCTCGCCTTTGTGTTTTACAGATATATATATGTATATAAAAAGCCCCCAAAGTGACAGGACTTGACTGAAGATCACTTTAAACAATGTGCAGGGTGAGACTTTAATTTACCTACCCCAAAAAACAATGGAACAAACTGCTGGCCATATTATAAGTAGGTAGTAAGTTGTTGCTGAGTGAGTGAAAGCTTAGAACATGAAGAGAGGCTTAGATAGTATTTAGAAAATACATTGAATATTGGCTGCCTTTCAAGTGAGATGATACAAAAACAGCTTCAGAAGTTACAGATTAGAGAAAATTGGGTTTCTTATGTGGCAACATGATTTAGTCATCTTATTTGACATTACTTAGTTCAGTACTTACCCATAAGATGATATAACAGCCTCGATATCCAGTGAATACTATCCTTCTGCCAAAATTAATTCTGACTCTGGCTGCATGGACAGAAGCCGTTTTGGGAAGTGGGAAGTTCCAGCCTTTCTTTGCCCCACTATTGTTAGTGTTCCCAGAGCTCTGTGTATGTTTCTAGTGATCCTGAGACAATCACTTCCCTTCCTAGGTCCCATCCATAAAATAAAAAGTCTAAATAAACATCTCCATCCACCAGGTCTCATTCACAGAGTTTATTTAACTTGGATGTGACTCAAACTTATTGAGCATCTCCTGTTCCCTGAGCGCAGTCTTCTGAGTGCACGTGGGCCCTTTCTACAGGACAGTCTTCCTTTTTTGCCGGAAAGACCTGAAATATCTACACCTCAAATATCTCTTTAGGCTGCACAGCCAGGCAAGACATGCTGCCTGTCTTGGGTTTCTTTTCCGTCGATATTTTCCTCAAGATGATAAATGTGCTGCCGATAAGAGGAGGCAGCTGCCAACTCCATCTGAGACAAGGGCCGTTAGCTGGGCTGGGGCTGTGCTTGGTTTGTTGATATGTCTCAAGAGACAAGAGGGGAAAGTCGTGGCTGGAAGGATACAGAAAGGAACTGAAGGGAAGAAGGGTCAGGACCATGCTGTCGGTTTCTGCAGATTTCCCTTGAATCAGTGGAGAGCGGAAGGGAGACAGAAGATGCATGGATTTCAGTGCAAAGCAAGGTGTGCTGGTGATGTTTGGGAAGCTCTTTGAGAAACCACACCTTGGGTGGACCACCCAAAACAAACAACACCGTCATTGTCAGCATGAGTTTCAAACCCTCACGTCACTTGGTCCCTGTAGGGAAATGAACTTTCTGCCTCTGCTTTATAGACAAGGAATCTACAGATCAGAAGACAGAGGACATTTTGTCCCTGAGGACCTGGCCTACACCAAGACCAGTCCAAGGTGCCAGAAGTACAGAAACCAAGTCAAATGGAGGAAGACTGTCCAAGTGACAGGTTATAGGTGGTAGGCAACACCCCCCCCAGAAGTTTAAACTTCTTTTTTTTTTTGGGGGGGGGGGGTTTGAGACAGGGTCTCACTTTGTGGTTCAGGCTGGCCCTGAGCTCAGCCTCAAACTCACATCACAGCAATCCTCCTGCCTCTGCCTCCCGAGTGCTGGGATTACAGGCGTGAGCCACCACGCCCGGCACTGTGGTATGTGGTACTGGTTCCTGCTGGGTGTGAGTCTTCACACCCAGTATTGTATGTGGTAACCGGGGATCGAACCCGGGTCCTTGCGCTTGTAAGACAGGCGCCGGAACCACTGAGCTAAATCCCCGGCCCTAAACTTCTTTCTCCTAGCATTATACTCTCTGATTCTCCCACTAAAAGATAGTCTCTTGGAAGCATTCAGCCATGCAGTCAAGGAGCTCATGGCTGAGATGTACTAGGAGATTCCATGGTTAAATAACCAGATGTAAAGGAGCCTGGCCTTTGCAACCAGGCTGATCTGAGCACAAATCTTGCTTCTGCTGTTTACCAGTTATGCGCCCCAGGACAAGTGGGCAAAGCTCTCTGAATGTCAGTCTGCCTGTCTGCTACAGCAGTCACCCCAAAACTGTTTCTAGTAGATGGAAACTTTGAAAAATATTCTTAAGTGTCTAAAAGATTGCCTGAAATACAGAAGGAGTTCAGTAAATGATGACTTGTTGGCCGAGTACTGTACTGAATTAGTTGAAATGTAGAGAATAAATGTCCAGAACACTGAATCTATGAAGTCTATGTGAATTATAGGTCTCATGGAATCTTCCATGAAGAGTTCTTAAGATGCTCAAGGGGTCTTAAGATTCTTAAATAGCAATCTTCTTTTAAAATGTTTTTGGAGTACTCAGATATCCCAATAGAGATGGACTCCAACTGGGTACTTGCAAGCATAATTTAAAAAAAAAAAAAAGTTTTCCAAGAATAAAGGTGAAATCAGTAGTAATCCAACTCAGACTCAGGCAGTGGTCCAGGTGTGTGGCTAAGACCAGGGCTCGGTATGACCCCGATATAGTATTTGGTGCCCAGTTCGGGACAGCGTGTGGACACGCTCCTGAATGGGTGTGGAGGAAAGGCACCATTATCAAGAGACAGGATACAGGGACTCTCGATGTGGAATGTAGGAACTGGACAGGCCGTCAATTTCTTATGTTTAATGTGGTCACAACCGACACTCCACCTCTGTGCCTGGGCTTCCCATTCTCCCTACTGTGTGTGAGGCTGTGCCGATCAAACGGCATCCATTAGGGTCATTTTGGAGACCTCCACTCTGTCCTCAGAGAAAGAGTGATTTTGATGACAGGTAAGAGGAAGAAGTACAGAGGGAAGTCAGGTGCGGGCCACCCTTTAGGACAGAAAACAGATCTCGAATTGGGGAAGGCAAGGCTCAGGTGAAGGCAGCCCGGAAGAACCTAAATCAGGAAGCACCCACATCCACAGGGAGCGGGTGCCACTGAAGAGGGGCTTCCCCTAGACTGGGCTCCAGCTCCCAGCTTCCCCCTGCTTCTGACTCACAGGATACCAGCCACTGGTCCCTTGCAGTTGCCTGGGGTTGAGGCGCCCTCTCCTGGCCGCCCTGGTGCATGGCCGGCTGTGAGTCTTTTTGCTGGAAAGGAAGGCAGCTGTGATCCTTTGTCTGGGCTGAGACCTGAGCTCTAGGGGATCTGAGCCACACTGTAGGGCTGGAAAAGAGAGGAGCACATCCCTTGGTGTTCTCACAAGTTTGTCCCCTCTACAAGAGGGACAGTCCTCCCCACCTCCACCGTCCTCTGCCTCTCTCATCCTCCATTTCGTTTTGCTTTGTCTTTTTATATTTCTACAGTACTTGACTCTTGCCCCTTACACATACACACTTTCCCATGTAGCTTTTGAGCCCCTCTCTTACCTTCTTCACTTTCCTACCTTCTTCCCCAACTCAGCTTCCTTCTATTCTTACTTTCTCTTCTTCCTTGGAAAAAGTGGAAATGTTTTGTATTCACATCCACACTTCAATGCAGTGTGCACCGTTCTGACAACCTTGAGCAAACTGCTCAGGGCTCCAACACCTTACCGACTGGTGAGGACAGAATGAGGCGAGCTGTCCCCTGGCTTGGCTCTGGCCGTGGCAGGGACACAGCTGTCCTCCCCCTCGCCCTTCCAGCCCCATCTGCCGCGAGACCGTTTTATTGTTCCCTGCTTCTCTTCCGGCCCTCTCTCCTTCCTCTCTTGCTCCCTCTTTCCCCTCCCTGAGCACCATGGTTCAGATTCACATTTGAACGCTGTCTACTGAGATTTTTGGAAAAACGGGAACCTGACCTTCACCTTGAAGGCCCTGTGTTTCGGGGCTCACTCTCTGTTCCGCATCTCCAGAAGGACACAGACTCCTGGTCTGGGTGTCTGATGAGAGGCTGTGAGCTGAGCTAAAGGACAACTAGAGGGTGTTTGTACATCAAGGTGGCACCAGATCCTAGGGTGTCTTCCAGGGGAGGTTTGTAGTGAGAAAGCGATCGTGTTCCAAGGCACCCGTGGCATGCTGGGGGTGTGCCCCTGGACCAGTTATTTTAATTTACTCTGCTTGTTTATTTATCACTTGTAGTAAATTACAACAAAATCTCTTGTCACAACAAAGCAATGCCAAGCAGTTTCTGTCACTGAACTCTTCGGAAACCGTCTCACCCAGGGGCCCTGGGCAGGAGCCAGAGGCGGCGGCCTCTGGCCTCGTGAGCACCTCTTCAGCAGACTCTACTGTGGGTGTCAGGTGGCTGCCTCTCCATGGCCCCTGAGGAAAGCCAAGGGCATCATCCCGCCATGCAGTCCAGACAGACAGCTGAGACCTAGCTCAAAGTTACAATAAAACAGGCAAGGGCAGACTGTGGCCTTGCACTGTCCTGGGAGACTATCCTGTCTGAAAACTCTGCTGTCGAACGCCAGAACAGCCAGGTGGCAAAGGCTTTGGGGCAAGGCAGGGACCGCAGGGATTTGAACAGGTGCAGCTCAATGGTTAGGAGCCGAGTTCTGGATTCAGACAGAGCTGGTTGCAATTCCAAGATCTGTGTGTGACCTTGAACTACTTACTTTACTTAGCTGTACTTTAGACTGTTTGCAGAATAAAGATGACAGTATAAACTTCCCAAGGCCTCTGTGAGGACTGGATGAGCTCATGGACAACCATCCCCAGCAAGACCCAGAATCTCGTAGTACACATGGCCACACTCTGTAGTCTTTTGCTGGGGGCTGCAGGACGTCTGAGGTCTGCTCTAAAGATGGCGGGGAGGTGCTCTGGATGCCAGAAGGGAGAGCTGCTGGCCCCGAGAGACGTGCACAGCCAGCGGGACACTTTGAAAGCAGAGGGCTCTCTTCTCTTGAGCTCTCAAAGAAAAAAAAATGCAGCTGAAGTTCCCCTATTTATCTGCACTGAGGGAAGACTACAAATTCTAAGCTTAATTCCATTTGATTAAGCATTTCAGTAACAATATTGCAAGAAGATATCTCTGAGATTCTGGGAATGCACAACATCTAAGGCATGAAGAAGCTGTCTGTGTTTTAGGAAGTTGGGAAGCTCCTGAGAGAAGACAAATATTTGCCCTTTGCTACCATGTGCTAGTCACTTGGTAAGTGCCTGTTAGCTTGCTTGATGCTCGGTCAACCTTTCGAAGTACTCTCTGTTTCTTGCCTGCAAATGAGGAGATGTTGGCTCCCAGTGTTCACTTACCTCAGGTCACACAACTTGTGCAGGGCCGCGTCAGGCTTCTTGGTGCCCTGTGCCCCACTCCAGGCTCCCTGTGGATTCCACCTGCCTGCTCTCTCTCAGGGATGGAGACGCCCCGGCTCTGGCAGAACTGACCCCTCTCCAAAGCATACCACTGCTCTGCCTTGGCTTTTCTCTGAGTGTCGGAGTTTTTTACTTGACCTAAACTCATCCATAGCGCCTTACCAGAAGATAATTGTTGTGGAAGTTACTGGGTTCTGCTATAAGTCATTTTTAGATTCCAGAGCAGGACAAGAAGGAGCAATGACTTCACATGTGCATGACTAACTCAAAACACTTTAATCTTCAAAATGTCAAACTTTATGGTCAATAGCCATTCCGTGGTCGGCTGTGGCACTCTGAATAGGAAAACAGCAGGATGGTGGGGCATCTGGAGTGGGAGTCTCTGTAAGTCTCTGCAGATGACCCCTACAGACAATGGCTAGTACTGCAAGCCAGCTTCACAGGGCCATAGGGGGAAAAAACGACAGCATAAGTGATAGGCAGATGTTCTGGGTGAGTGGTGTGAGTCTTTACTAAAGCATGAAAGGGGTGCAGAGACCTATGCTTAGGTCATTAGATTAGACCAAGGCTGCTCCCTCGCTCCGATGTCACAGCGCTTTACTTTCATAACTAAAGTAGCATTAGCTCATCCATGTTGCCCCAGGAACCTAAGACAAATTGGGAACAAGTAGTAAAGGAACTACTGATAGAAAAATTAAAAGACAATATGCCAAGACCCAGGTGTATATAACAGACTGTACTGGGAAGGAAGTAACCAGGTAGGCTATTCTTGAAATGGTGAGTGGCCTGGAAGAAAGCGTGTAGGCATTTTATATAGCCTAGGGGCAAGGATAGGCTATCAGGAAGTGGAGAGTTACTATGCTATCTTCTAATTGGTAGATCTCTGTATGATGGGGCAATGACATCAGGAGGTGGAGCATTATGGGAAGAAAGAGTAATGTCTTTGGCTAGAGAGGCCATGTTGACTTTGTTTACTGTTAGTGGGAACGCAAAGCACTGTGGGAAGGAGCGAGGCACTTTTGGTAGAGAAAGGCCATACTGCCTCCGTTTTGGACCAGCCAGACCTCTACCTACTTCACATAATCTCAGCACCCTGTCAAGAAACTAGGCCTCAGAAAACGCCCAATAGGTTCTAGTCTCCTGACATGTAGGGAAGCCAGGCTGGAATGCGGTCTATCTGAAATATACTGTGTGACTCAGTAACTCTTTTTAGCTCTGTAGGCTTTCATTTTCCTACGAGTAAGTGTCAGAGGGAAAAGTACAAACCAAATCTTTACCCAGTTTCTGCTTAGTACCAAGCCCAGTGATGGAAGGGAACTGCGGAGTCCTAATATCCTTTTCTGCTCAGATACAGTGGACCCTTGACTTACACACTTGATTCATTCCTGAGAGCTGATTGCAGCTCAACTTGGTCCATGGAAAGCTCAGGCTCCTGGAGAAAACTTACCATAGCCCTTGCCTGAGGCTTGGGTTGATTACTTCTGGGTACCAAAGCTTTGCAAGACCCAAGACCCAAGGCCTTAGTCCTGGGGCTAAAACCCGACGGCCAAAGAAGCACCTCAGTTTTTCCCTTACTGAGCAAACAAATACCTTTTTCCCTAAGTCACAGCATATAAAATCTGGCTTAGGGCTGGCTGAAGATGGGGCCAGCCCCTTTCTGCCCATCAGGACTCACCATATTTTCTCTGACTCCCTGTCTTCCTCTCACAGTGGGCATTTGCTTCAGGATCATGCACATATCTTTCCTCTTAGATGTTCAGATTGTGGCAAAGAGCAGAGCTGCACTGCACAATACACTAGCTCAAGATTTTTATTACCTTGCACTAGGTTGCATTTGCATTCAGAACCCAGTCAACTGCAGCACTGTGCTGAATCCTTCATGATATCTGCCTTTAAAAGCTTCCCACAGATGCACCTGTACCAGATGTGTCTGCTAGGGCCTGTCTGCACCCATGAGGCCCAGGCAGTGCTAGACATCACACATTCTTAGGTGCCAAAAGACAAGACAGAATCAACAGTCTGGTACCTCAAGAGGGTCAGAGAGCAGTAGGACTGGATCACAGGGCTGGACCAATAGGGGTAACTTCCTGGATAGAATGGGCCTTGATAATAAGATTCCCACAGTGAGGTAGTGTACAATGTCCAAGTGCTTCTCATGCACGGACAGGGTCACAGTGAATTCTCACAATAACCGTGTGAGGCAGGAAGCAATCATTTCTAGTCACAATTTAGAAACAAAGACCTAGAAAGATAAAATAATCCAGCAGAGGCGCATAGCCAGTAGCAGCCATGTTAGAGTTCTTCAGAAACACAGAACCAACAGAATACAGAGATTCACTTTAAGAAGTTGGCTCATGTGGCTCTAGAAGATAGCAAGGATGGGGTGACTGGAGACCAGAGAAGAACCGATGTTGATGTACAAGTTCAAAGACACCTGATGCAGATTCCTCTTGTTTGGTTGTTTTGCTTTATTCAAGCCCCCAACCTGACAGATGAGGCCCACCCTCATTATAGTAGGCAGTCTATTCTTCAAGGTTCTCTGATTTAAATGTTGATCTCATCTCAAAATACCTGCACAGAAACATCCAGAATAATGTTGGAGAGCATATGTGTGTATTGTGTCCTGGTCAAGGCCACTGCCACATAACATTAAATTGTCCAGTGGGGTAGCTTGATTTTGACCTCAGTTCTTCAGGCTTAAAACTTAAATTCAACCAGACAGAGCACCCAAAAGTATCTACTCTAGACCTTAAGGTCTATACTAGAGAAAAAAGTTTTAAGTGGTGGTTTTGGTCCTTCTTTCTGACACTTCGTTGAGGATGTCTTTAAATCTAACTCTATTCATACTCAGATTAACAGCAACTACCCTCAGAGCCTAAAAGAAGAACTTGCAACCTAATGGTTAATGAAGAAAGCATTCTGAAGAGTAGATTATCTGAATAAAGTGGATAGAGCCAGGTATGTTGGAAAACACAGAGGAATCTTAGAAGTTAAAGTTATAAGATTTTCATGGGTCCGGCTCATGGAAAGCCTTGAATACCATACTACTCACTTTGACTTGTAATTTAGAGGCAATAAAGAGCCAGATAAGGTACTTCAGTAAGAAGATAGCATGATACAGTTACTATATTAAAAACCGTGGGTAGTATACATAGGAGTTTGTGGACCAGTAGGTGCTTCCCTGCACCTACTTTGGAAACACTGTGAAGTCTATACTTCATTTCCCAGTTAAGAAAGAAACAGCTAGCAATGGCTGCAAACTTAGCCCATCTACTGACTTCACAATGACATTGCAAAATTGAGGATGAGCTTTCTTTTGTGGTGAGCACATATCTAGTATTTTTCCTAATGTAATCTCAAGACAAAACCAAATAAGAAGACAGACAGGGATTCTTGTTCTCGTTACACTGCTGAGGACACTGACATTCAGAGAGACGGAGGGACTTTCCCAAGATCTCGCAGCCAGTAGATGTGGGGTCCAGAATTCCTATAATTCCTATGCCTGCACTTTTAATCACTAAACTCCAGGAGATGAGTGAAGAGGAGCTTGAGTGTTGGAAAGAGTAAAGAGAAGTGAATGGAAGAGTAAAGAGAGAAAATGAGAGGTTGAAAATTTGCGTATCATTTGTCTCTAGTTTCTAAAACCTCACCAAAGTTTGACACAAGTGAACACAGGAAAGAAGGGGATCCAGGTTTATCTGGAAAAACACATGTCAGCCAGGGAGACTGGGAAAGAGAGAGTGACTGTTTGCCTTGGTTCTCCTTGAAGAGAAGCCCAGCTCTGCCTCCTCTCGTGACTCTTTCTGTTGGCAGTGGAGCGGGAGGTCAGTCCTTGTTGCTAGGAGAGCTGTCTGCGGGGCCCCGGTGCCTATAGTAGTCAGTCCCAGGGCCACAGTGGAGCAAGCTCCTAAGAAAGGCACAGATTCCCAGGTCTGCATCCATCTGCTGCCATTGCCCTACCTTGCTGAAGGTATGATCTGCTGTAATTATGCTTCATTAAAATGCAGACTAATAACATCTTTCCCTGGCCAGCTGTGGAGTGGAACTGGCTTAGCTACCGTGTTAGTAATTTTTACACAGTTAATCCTTTGTGCAAGGCCCAAAGGAAGCAGTCAAAGAGACTATGAAAACTCCACAGTGACATATGTGCCCCCATTTCTATAGTGGCTCAATTTGTAATATCTAAATCTTGGAAAGGGCCCAAATGCCCATCAGTGAGAAACTGGTTAAAGAAGATGTGAGATTTTTTTTAAAGACAATGGAGTGTTACTAAGCCATAAAGAATAATAAATTTGAGTCATTTATGTTCAAATGGATATACCTTGAAGACACATTCATAAGTGAAGTAAATAGGACGCAGATGTGTAAATACTGAAGGTGTAAATGACTGCCAAAATGTATGATAGGTATTGTGAAATAGGAAACAAATTTTCAAAAGGAAAAGGGAAAGAGCAGTTGGGGGAAAGTCAAGAAGAGTAAGAAAAATTTGATAGTTAAGAAAAGAGACAAAGCTTATGTATATAGCGGTGGGGTTGTAGGGATGGTGGGAGAAAGGGGAAAAAGTAAGAATCAAGATGTGTCATGTAAAGATACAAATTTTCAGTTTTGGATGTGATCATAACTTATGTATAAAATGTACCAATGAATCAACTACAAAAGAAGAAAATTCCCTGAACAGAGGACCAAACGGAAGGAGGCAGCATGAGATGAAAGTGGGGTCGGAGCCCAGAGACCCTTGTGGATCGAACTAAGCTGGCAGTCCAGGCTACAGGGGTAGTGTCACCAACTGTAATCCCTGGCTGACTCCCTACTGCACATGGTGGGCTTAGCAAGGGAAACATTGATTGGTTATTGTATTGGCTGAATGGTTCATTGAATTTCGAGTTTGAGGTCACTGTTGTTTCATATCTGAGACTATGCATATTTATATTATGAGCTTGTCCTCTGAAGCCATGTGATGTAGTGACCTTTTGTATATGCTGGTTAAAAAAACAAGACAGTAAGAACGAATTTCTAGTCAGAGGAAATGTGGGACCAAAAAGGTACATGTGGAACGTCACAGGGCATGGGAAGGGATGAAGGAAGTATTGCAGGGGCCACATAGTATGGGGAGAAGACCACAGTTAAAAATAATAGGGGCACACAGGAGCCCCATCCTACATGGTCTGGTTGGAGAAGACGTAGTGAGGAGTAGGGGATGATAGTGAGGAGGAGGAGAGGGGGCGGTAAGTCAGAGCCCAGAGAGATGCCTTCAATACCATGCTAATGGGTTTGGACTAGATCCCGAGAAAATGTAACATCCTTATAGGGGTTGAAGTTAGAAAAGGGCGTAGTCGGGTCCATGTCTTAGGAATATCACCCTGGCAACAGGCATAAGACTGAACTGCACAACAGCAGGATGAGTCCAGAGGCTGATGCAGCAGTGAGAGGAGCAGTGTGGCTGGAGCCGGGGCACAGATGATGTCACAGAGGAGGAAAGCCCGGACAAGCCAGTCCTGAGATGAAAAGCCGTTGCCCTCCCTTCTTGAGGAAGACAGCAGTACTTTGGCTGACTGCTGGTTTTTATTATTGGGTTCACTGAGTTTACAGTAGACAGGACACAGAAAAGAGAGTGCGGACTGCGTACCTGAGCGTGGACACCCAACTTGCAGGTGAGAAGGGAGAGAAAAGTTCTGGCTAAGCTTGCCTGTCTCTCCCTGCATTGAATCCCACTTCAGCAGCTGGGCATTGCCAATTTTTAATTTAAACTCTCATAGCTAGGTCCTATTTTATAGATCAAGGTACTAGAGCCTCCCAGTGATCAGTTGATTTCCCCAAATTACTGATGGAGGGAAGTACTTTGTCATATCTTTTCTGTACGTTTTAAGAAATTTCTTTTTCTCCGTATCTGATTCTCTACCTATAAGTCATCTTCTCTCTTGGGCTCTCACTCTATGTGGATGTCTGTGAGAATTTCTGCCTTTAGGTACTTTTTCTTTCTAGGTCTCTCTTTTTCTCATTCTTTTCCCTCCCCCTTCTCTCCCCCTCTGCCCTTTTCCTATCCCACCCCCGCACTCTGGTTCCCTGACTCCTTCACTGTCATCCTCTCTTCCCTTCTATTTCCCTTCTTCACTCCTTCCATCTCACTTTCCACTATATCTTTTCTCTATCTCTTCTTCTGATTAGTCAAATGACTTCAGGATGAGGGCAGTCTCTGGCCAGTGGCTAACTGATGGTTGATGTAGAGTTGCCTAAGTGAAGAACTCTTGTCATTAGCAAGAGATGGGTTGCCTTGGCCCACAACTAGGAAACCTTTGAAATCCTGCATCTAAATTGCTATTCTTTTGACTGCTGCGAGTGATGCTAATTAGCTGTGTTAATTGGATGTTTTGATATTTGAAGAGCAAAGCAATCCAACTCCTTCCTCCAGAAAGCCAAAATTATTAATGAACTTGGCAGCAGCTCTGGCTCTTTATCCACAGTGGGTACAGCCAGAAATTTAGGAGCAAGCAAAGGGGTTGTTCTGAGGAAGTGTCTCGTCTGCTCTTCGAGAGAGAGTCAGAGGCTAGGGAGCTGGCCGGGCAGCTTTCTGGTAGGGAAATCATCCAGTAGGACAGAGGAGTCTTGGACTCAGAGACCAAACAAAGATCTGGTCTGAGTTTGCCACTACTGGTCACAGCCCTGGACAGCCATGCTTGGATTTTGGCCTCCCAGTGAGTAACATGGTCCCTGCCACACACTTAGCACTTACCACATAATATTAAGTGACTAACCAGCAAGATCATTACTTTTGAAGTCAGGTTTGAATTCAGACCCCAGCTCAGTCATTTTTGGCTGTATGTTTTAAGCAAAAGTTGCTTAGCCTTTGAGTCTCACATTTCCTCCCCAGTATCTATCAGTGGAAAGTCTTGATGAGTTATACTTCTCCAAGTTATACTTTTCCTGATGTTTTACTATCACATTATGAATGACACCTAGTCCCTCATCTGCTTAGCCTGCCTTGTATGGCTTAGATTTTTTAAAAAATAAAGCTAAGGAAGTGATATGTAAAGAATTTTATGAGGACACAGGGAATAGATTTACCAATTCCACCTTGAGAAGTCTGAGAAGACTTTCTGAAAGAGACCAATTTTAAGTTGGATCTGAGTGAACATTCACCCAGAGGAGAAGCAAGAGTAGGAAGAAGAAAAAGGTGTCACACGCAAACCCTGGAGCTAGAGACAAGCATTCCACTGCTCCAGAACAAAAAGGCCTAAGATCTCTATGGGTCTTGTTATCCCATTGGCAGAATTTTCTATGAAACTGTCTTTCTCGTACCTAAGAGTTTTTTCCCCCTGGGGAGAAAAGCAGATAAAGAGCACAGTAGAAATCTAGATGAGGGCTTGGGAGTTGGTGGAAGAGATTTAACACCTCAGTCACCCTTGAAAGGAATGTACTTTTGAAGGCCAAGACTACAGTCTGCAACCTAAAGACATTACTCAGTGTTTTCCTGAAAATGAATAGGAGACATAGATAGATAGATGATAGATAGATAGACAGACAGACAGATAGATAGTAGCTTTACCCAGCACAGTTCCAGGTGGATGTCTTCTCCTAAGCAAATTATTATAAAAAGTATCAAATATCTAAGAATTATTTGCCATGGCCCAAGACCTGGGTGTTGGAAAGATGAGTGAAACATAGTCACTGTGCCCAAGTACTAGTGTGAAGCTGAGCATGCCCAGGTCCTAGACCCAGTCTGGTACTTCTCAGCATCCACAGTGCCCAGCCTGAAGGAGGCTAAACGAGAGAAGAAACTTGAGGTGATGGAGAAAACCCCTATAAACATCTTGTAATTCAACATTAAAGACCACTGGCATCCCAGCAGAGGGGCGGAGTCCAGAGAAAGTGAGAGTTCTCCCTGAGAGGGTTTCAAACATTTCATGGAGGAAATGACAGCTTTTAGGCTTTAGCCTTAAAGGATCTCTGGTCTCGGATCCAGGGATCCTTTAGGCTCTGCAGGTGGAGAGAGAATATGAGAAAAGACACAGGTTCCACCAATGATCACCCAGCAAATGCCCACTTACTGTGAGGGCCAGTGGGGATGGCAAGCTGCCCAGCCAGAATGTGCAAGATGTGCAAGCTCAGAGGTGTAGAGGCAAGAGGAAGCCAGGAGGGTGTGTGTGTGTGTGTGTGTGTGTGTGTGTGTGTGTGTGTGTGTGTGTACATGCATGGAGCTCCTCCTGTTTTCCTGCATACAGGCACCAACTATGAGCTAAGATGGATTTTGATTACTTCTATCCAATTAATGCTCTGTTCATTCTCGCTGTCTCCTTGTGATTAGAATTAATTGCTCCTGATTACTCTGTGTGGAAGGCAAAGGACAGCCATCATCAGTCGCTCTTGGGGGATCAAAACATTGTAATGCAAAACAAAACTGGTTCCTGAGGACTTGAATGTCAAAATTCTCTGTTAGGGAAAGATTAGACATTCTGTGACTAAAATCAATGTTCTATGACCCTATCTGGGACAACCTGCCCCTGTTCTGATCAGCAGTAAAGAAAAAGAAATGAGACAATATATTTATTTGGAAAGCTGGTTGGGTGTAAGAACCATTCATATAATACAGTATGTGCCTCCCTCCCTGCCTGAAAAATTAGGAGATTAAATGAGAGAAACTCCAAATCCTTTTTATTTTAGCCAAAATAACATTAAAAGTAACGGAAAACCTGACTCAATCCTTCTTTTAGATTAAAAAATGGTAGTTAAGTGGCTGTCAAAACTCTGAAGTCCAAAGGAGCATTACTGGTTGCAGGCTTAGCTGGATCAAGGCATGGGCACAGTAACATCAGGACTTAGCCTCAAGCTCTCTATTCTCAGCATCTTAGTTTTCTGAGAGCTTCCACATTCTCCTACCAGCTCTCCTGGCATGGATGTGTTATGGCATCCACAGACACAGAAGCACAAGTGGATATCCTATGCTCTAAGAATGAAGGATTGTGTCAGTCAGCTCTACATTACTGTAACAGATACCTGATGTGATCAACTCATAAAAAGAAAAGAATGATTTGGGCTCATGATTTTAGAGATTCTAGTCCATGATGAGTGGACTTTTTGCTTTTAAGCCTCTGATGGAATGGCTGGCTGTCAATGGCAGGCAGTTCATTGCTGAAAAAAATCTGCCTACCTTATGGCTAGGAAACAAAAAGAAAAAGAGGAGTTAGGGCCGGGGACTTAGCTCAGTGGTTCCAGCGCCTGTCTTGCAAGCGCAAGGACCCAGGTTCAATCCAATACTGGGCATGGAGATTCACTCCCAGCAGCACTCAGTACCACATACCACAGTGCTGGGCATGGTGGCTCACGCCTATAATCCCAGCACTCGGGAGGCAGAGGCAGGATTGCTGTGATGTGAATTTGAGGCTGAGCTCAGGGCCAGCCTGAGCTACAAAGTGAGACTCTGTCTCAAAAAGAAAAAAAAAAGAGGAGAAAGGGGCCAGTGGAGCTGAGATCTAAAGAATTAATATGAGAAATTCCATTGCTCAGGGGATGGATAAGTGCATACAGTACAATCTGACTTGTCTTATTGTTTGTAAAGTAGAATCGGAATCAGTGAGACAGGGAACAAACATGTTTTATGACCTGACACTGAGTAAACCCTGATGAGCATTTATCACAGGCAGACATCCCAGCTGGCCTGTCAGAGGTGTGAGAGAATGAGAAAGGACAAGGATTGAGGAGCTGCAGAGATACTTTCTGTCCTAAAATAGTAGCTAAATATGTTGGTCTCACTAAGAGTTTAAGCCGGGCCATACACCCAACCTGTAAGTGGCATCATTTTTAACTTTGCTTGACCTAAAAGCAGAATATCTCCAAAAGAACATGAAATAAAAATCCAGTAATTAATCCATCCATATTATCTCCTGTTTGCCTACCCAATTTCTACTTTTACTCCAAATTCTCCAGTTTCTGCTCCTGTCCTACAGTCATTGCTTTTCTTATCTTCCCTACTGCAATAAATTCCATGAGAGTAGAACTCTTATTGTTTTATACAGTGCTGCCTCAGCAATTGGAAAAGCCCCCAGTACATTATAGATTCTCAATTTTTGACTAGATTTTTCAGCTAAGCCTGCTCTCAAAAAAAACCCAAAAAACCCTCCTAGTTCAGCTCAGACTTTGCCTCCTCTGAGAAAACTTCCAGAGTTCTTCTACTATTAAATCCCATTTCTTTGCTCCAGCTTCCTCTGTAATAGTAGTCACTGCCTACATTACAGTATCTATGTAGATGAGGGAGAGGAACTAATCTCATCTCTAAGTCCATTACAACTAGCATAGCACCTTATATAGCAGATAATATATATCAAATAATTGAAAATATTAATATTTTAAGTTGATAGAAATTAATATCATAATAATAATGTTTCAAAAGTTGTAGACCTTGTAGTTGGACAGATCTGAAGGTATATCCTAACACCTCTATTTGCTAACTTAGATAGGTCACATCGCTGAACCTCAGGCTATTAACCTGTATCCGGGGTATAACAAAATCCATTTTCCTTGTGAGGAAAAAAATGAAGCTAACACAGTGCCTAGAAGTTAGTAAGAGGCCATTTACAGTAATCCTACCCTTTAAATTTCAAGTTCAAAACAACACATAAAAAGAAAATAGAGTAGAAAAAAGCATATAAAATACTAGAGCCAGAAGACTCTAAAGACTGGAATTTAAATCCAAAACTATACTCTTCCTAAGGCTGGAATAGTTTTCACTTTGCTTGAAAAGAAATCTGCGTGTCCTAAAATAATGATAGAATTTCCTTTGGTGACACTACCCCTGGTGTAACTGTGAAGTGAGCCTCATTTTTCCTTATTATACAAATGGATAAATTGAAGCCCTGGAGGGGTCTGCGACCTGCCCCAAGTCACACAGCAGCTGGTAAAAGCTGAGATGACAGTGCAGGCTGAATGCATGAAGTGCTGCAGATCCGGGCCTAATGAGGAGTGAAGACACAGGAAGGGAGAACGGATTTCTGTTAAAGATCAAAGGCCCATATCCTGTCCCTCCCAGAAACTCTTCAGTGGGACATTTCAAATTCTGAGCCAGAGCTGCAGATGAATCTTCGATTTGCAGCCTCTGAGTGGCCAGATCCAGTCCAACGTTGCTGTCGCTCCTTAGGGTTTCATTCTTTCTGAGCAGTTCTTTGACCCCTGCAGAGACTGGGGTCAGCAGACTCTGAGGTTTTCTACTAAGTAAATGTGATGCACTTGGGATAGATTTCAGCTGCCCATCCCACTCCAAGTTGAGCTTGCTTTCACTCCCATGTGCTGCCTACCACATTCTCCGTCATCCTGAAAGTCAGAATATAGGAAAGGAAATGGTCAAAAAGGCATGGGAGGGAGAAGGAATATTTCCTGGATGGTGGTGATACAATCAGTTATTTCCACTTACTAGAGCAAAGATTCAGAACCCTCTGAAGGTTGATGAAAATTGTACTAAATTATGAGTATTGTTCCCAGAAAATTCACATAGACACATCAAATTTTGCTGCTACTATCAAGGATTCAGAAACCCCCTCATGACCCTGTGTAAGAACTCCAAATGTAAAGGCTCACGGAATATCAGAGCTGAAGGTCTCCAAACATCAGCGAGCCAGTCCCTGCTCCGCAGTGCAGGGTGGGAACCGACACCCAGAGGAGACCGTCACCACACAAAGACATGCTGCCACCAGGGAACAGGCTGAGCCTGACGCCAGGACGTGTCCATGTTCTTTGTTCTTTTTACGCCATCTATTCCTCAGACGCTCCCAGGTGCTGCAAATATTTATTGTGATCTTTGTCTTGTGTTTATGGTACATTGGATGAATCGTCTACAAATATAAATGAGAGAAGCAGAGCTGAGAATCTGAGAGAAATGGAGCCCTCTTGCAGGCTGAGCAGCATCAAAGTCCCAGCAGTCACTGAGCTGGGGCCCAGCTGGGCAGCCACAGCCTACTTCGAGAGCCAATTTCCAGAGCCATGGTCAACTGTCAGTGGGTAGGAGGCGGCACTTCTGGGAAATTGCTGGTACTTTGAGCGAAAGAGGAAGGGGAAGGAGTAGGGGAGCCAGAGTTCCTTGAGTGAAAGGCTGCTCTGAGATAATTGGGTGATAAAGGCCAGTAGTCTGAGTCAAGTAGGGAAGGGAGAGGCGTTTCCAGAATGGAGGTGTCCTAGTTGGAGGGAGGCCACTCTCCTGCCCAAGTAACTCAAGGGGCTAGATAGCCACCCCGTGGGACTAATGCAGCCAGAAAAGGTCATTTCGGTGGTTACTTTTTCTGGAGGCAGAAAGGGTCCTCCCAGCCGAGCTTCTGTGACCTTTTCTGTTTGATCGGAACGTGAGCAACACCTTGGCTTAGTGGTTCTTACGCAGGGCTGAGTATGGCCCTCCTCATCCCAGGAAGGCTTAGCAACATCTGAAAACATTTTTGGTTGTCACAAGAGAGTGGGCACTGCTGACATCTAGTGGAAGAGGCCAGCAATACTGCCAGACACCCTACAAAGCATGTGACAACTCCTACTGCGTAGACTGCCAGTATTGTCCGGGCTGTAGGCAGCTCCAGGCAGAACATCTCTGTTGTATTTACTTTATATAATGAGCTTGAATGTGCACGATCCAAATGCTCATTCCACGGCCCAGCACTCTGGCAGTGCTCTGTACGTGTCTATTGAATGAATCAATAAGTAATGTGACAGCAGCCTGCCTCATACATGTGATAGCCAAACTCCCTCAGGGTCATCCCACTGGAATGAGGCACCTCTTCCCTGAGATCAGATCTGTACCTCTTCTAGCTCCGGCCAAGCTCGAGCCTGACTTCATTAACCTCCCCATTAAGAATCCCTCTCATTGCTGGTAAGCGTAACTCTCACCTGCTTGACCTGAAAAGGTATATTCTCTACTCCAAGCAGACACACCTGGTCAGAGCAGAGAGAGTGAAAATTGGAATTAGAGGTCATCTGTCCAACCTCCAGGTGGTTTTGAAGGAGAGAAAACTGAGGCGCAGAGCATGGGAGAGACCCACACAGTCACATCTTGAACATTCAGAAAACAGAATTTTAAAAATAATTCTGCATGTCCCTTTCCTCCTACCTTTCTATCCCTTTCTTTCTCCCTCTCTCACCTTGGTACTTTCTTCTGTTTAGCTGTTTCTTTCTGCCTCGGTTAATAGCCTGACATGTGTGAATTGCAGCAGAGATGAACTTGAACTTGACACACCCCTGTGCTTGATGAACTCACATTTTGTTGGAGATGACAGCACCATAAATAATAATGATAGCAAAAAGAGCTACTGCATGCCAGAATTGTGCCAGGAGAGGAAGTTTTGGCTACAGGATTTCTAGTCAACATAATAGCACTGTGGGACAGGTGCCATTATCCGATTCAGTGGTGGAGAAACTGAGGATTGGAGAAGGTAAACACATGCATACAGGCACACAGCTAACCTTTTAGAGCCAAGATGAAAAGCCAGACTTTTCCAACTCCAAGCCCCACATTCTAATTAGATGCACAGCAGGATACCATTTCAGGAGATGCAGCCCTGACCATCTTACAGATGGCCACAGAGCTCAGATGGGACAGTTTAGATCTTACACTGTGGGTACAGGATTCAGTGCAGGGTGAAGGTTAGGAAGTGACAGGGTTAGCATTTATGGGAACACTATTCTCAGCAGTAATGGGGAGGAACTGAAGGCCAGAAATCAAGAAAGGAGGCTGAAGTGATAGTTCAGATAAGAGTTCTGAGCTAAAGTAGTAGTGGTACAAAAAGAGCACGAGGCAGCACTATGATATGAGTAAACTATTCTTAAAATGTAAAGGAGGCAGCACATGGTCCACTAAGGGTGTCCTCAGCCCTTAAGAAGTGGCGATCACACAAATAAGCAACAGTCTGAAATTAGACACATCTGGGTTCAAACCCTGGGAATCCACTTACAGCTTTTGACTGAGTGCCAGGCAAGGGATCCAGTACAGGGCTAGAACATCACCCCAGACACCCCAGCATTTCTATCCTCAGCTCTGAATTAAGCACATGGACATTCCAGGAACCCATAGTAGGCTAAAAAGTCATCCCCAAAGATAGCCAAATCCTGATCTGTAGAACCTATACTTTATCCAGAAGCGAGATCTTGGCAGAGGTTATTGTTAACAGACTTAAGATGGTAGATAGTGCTGCATTCTCAGTGTGGGCCCCGTGTCCCATCACGGTATCCTTAGAAGAGAGGCGGAGGGAGACTTGATACACATGAGAGAGGGAGGAAGCAGTGGACCAAGGAGGCCAAGATAGAAGCCATGTGATGATGAGCCAGGGATGCCAGTGGTCACCAGAAGGAACAATTCCTGTCCTGGGGCCTCCAGAGGAAGTGTGAGCCTCTTAACTGACCTGGGCCCAAAGACCCTGATTTCTAGTTCCTGCCCTCCAGAACTATGAGAAACTCAACTTGTGTTATTTTAAACCACCGAATTTGTGGTAATTTGTTACAGGGGCAATAGAAAGTAATATGGAGCTAATACAGAGCGGTTACCCCCAACTCTAATTCATTCTTAACTAATTTGGACACCCTGGCCTCCCCTATTTATCGACAGCAGGCTCCTTTCAAAATACTTGCCCTTCAGAGCTGGCTTTCACCTTTCAAAGAGAGTCTCCCTTCCAGTCGCTGTCCTTGCCCCTCCCGCTGGCCACTCTCTTCTCCCTCTTCTGTTTGTCTCTGCTGACCATAGAGCCCCTCTCTCTATTGTCACTCCTCTGATGACTGTCTCTGCCAATTCTCTTTCATCTCTGCCCCCCAACTCTCCCTCTCTACCTCTTTCCTTCCTTCCCCTGTCGTCTGTGTATCTCACTGTCCCAGTAGGAGTCTTCTCTCTCTTCATCACCATGCTCTGTAACTTCCTGTCTGTCTTGCATCCTCTTCCTGTTATCTCTCTGTCTCTCTGTCTCTCTCTCTCTGTCTCTCTCTCTCTCTCTCTCTCACACACACACACACAGGCCTCCATTTTTGCCTGAAAACTTGCAGTTATGCCCACTGCCTCCACCTCAGCCTTCAAAGAAGGATCACCTGTTTAGTCATGCACCTGTTGGACTCAGAGGACTAGTGAGGGAGGCAGAGACAAAAGCCTCTTCACTGTACCCTTGTTCTCCTGGCTTTACAAGAGGCTTCTAGACAGGCTTCTTAATATTATAGAAGGCTATTAGCCTCACCAAAGAGAAATCACTTTTTCTTGGCCTCTCCCTCTGCAGAATCCTCTTCAAAGGGGAAAGATGATCATCTATTGCTGGTAGAGGTAGGAATGTAAGCAAATAAAAGTCCTAGGCGGAGGTCTCCAACTAGGGAGCATGTAGAAATTAAATTTTCCTATTTAGAGGCAGAATGACAACAAGGAAAGACCATCATAAGTCAGGGACTGTCTGCTTTTCTTATCATCTCATCCTACTTCATAGAACAGTGTCTGGTGCATAGAAGGCACCTGACAAATGTATGAATGAATGAGTGAATGAGCTGTCTTCCTTGTGCCGACACTTCATGTTCCTCGTCAGACAAGTGACTTCAATTTCTCATCTGCAAAGTGTGGTAACCCGAGCTGCCAGTGGCGTGCACTGAGGATAAGGAGGAAGCCATGAGGAGCTGATGCAGTGTGTGCTGCCACTGCCCCGCAAGCGCCCGCCCTAGTGGCATGGGAGAGCTGCAGACAGCAGGAAATGTGGAGAGGGCCGCAGAGATGTGAGTCCACAAGGGAAGGAACAGGATGCAGAGTGCCACAGGCCAGGAAGAGGAAGAAGTGTGAGACTTTCCCCTCTGGGGCTGCTCTGGCAGACACGACTGTGCCACTTGAAAAAAGGAGGTGTTTCTGACACCCGGCAGGAACAGCCCAACCCTGAGGTGAATCTTTATCCCCAGTTTGTGGTTGTGGTTGGAGGCTCAATTTATCCTTGGTGCCGGCCAGCTCTTTGGCCTCCACCAACCCCATTCAAACCCCACCGTTTCAAGGAGGCCTGACCATTCTACCTGATGCTGTAACTTAGTACCTGGCCCCAGTGTTCCTCCTTACCCCCCTCATTATTTTCATGGACCTACTGCTTCTTGACATATTGTGTCAGTTATGAATGGCTAGGGTTGCATAGCTAGGTTATAGGTTTTATAAAGGCAGAGATCCTTGCCATTGTATTCACTGAATATCCTGAGGGCCTAAAATAAATTGACACATAGTAGATATCCAATATTTGGCTGGGGGAGGGGTTGTGGTGGAATAAAGAGGATGTTGCTTTTCCTGAGCTCATCACAATGGGGAGGGAGCTTTGCTTAAATATAC
The DNA here is from genome assembly GCA_004026965.1 of Petromus typicus. NCBI lineage: Eukaryota > Metazoa > Chordata > Mammalia > Rodentia > Petromuridae > Petromus > Petromus typicus. The sequence goes on along the minus strand of PVIR01003770.1, from coordinate 48,526 downwards.
CAGAGTAACTTGACGTGTCGTTTCCTCCAATGAGCCTGTCCATGTCCCTATTTTCCTTAGTTGAAAATCCTATGTGTTTTCCTTCTGTCACTATTTCAGTCACAATTATGTACTTACTTGGGCTTTTATGACTTTGTTATGTGTCTCCACTGCCTGGATTTGACGGAGTTTGCTGTGATTTGGTTTCATTCTTAACCAAAGTAAAACTGGAACCTTTACTCCCAAGAAGCTGGACATATTGGATGAACAGTAAATATATAAGGAATGAAGATATGATGGACACAGTCCATAGATCCTCAGTGTTCTTCATTGCCTGCAGTGAAAGTATAAGGTCCTGAATGTGGCAGTCAAAACCTTCACTAGCCTGTCCCCTGCAGAGTGCTGCAACTTTGCTCCCTGCCCTTGACCCTCTGTCCTCTTTCGGGTTATGAGCCCAGCCACACTCGTGCTTCTGCTGAGGCTTCTCCCTCTCTCCTTTTAAGATTTGTCTTTGCCCTTCAAACCTTTGTTACAAGTCTGCCCTTCACAGTTTTCCCATATGGAATACGATCTCCCTCTCCACATCCAGAAAAATTTTGTGTTTGACTTTCTGATTATATTCAAAGGAGGACAGAGCCTATGCACATAGTGAGAAAAGGCAGAGGTTCCTGTGCTACCCATCCCTTCCAAGCCTCGTGTCTCAAGGTTAATTACATAAACTCTCTGATTTTCAGTGTCCTCATCCGTAAAATATGTGTGGAATGGGTCTTTGACCTTGCAGGGGTTTGGACAGAATTGGTAACAGCAACTACACTACAAAGGTAAACTCTTAAAAAAAAATAGTCATTGCTTTTATAGTGACAGTTCTACCTCCTGTCATGACATTGTTAATGGAGATGCACTGCTGTCCTACTCTAGGCTATAAAGAGTATTTGCCTAGACTTTCTGTACATAACCCCAATCCCATCACTCTTTATAGCAGTATACAGAGAGGAGGAGGCAAAAAAATTTGCCTGAACAAGTGGATAAGAGCAGACAGTACATGTACAGACCCTCATCACCTACTGAAGCGCCTCATGAAATAGAAGGTGGGGCTACTGACACTAGCCTTTTCTTTGGAAATATTTCTGAGTGGAAATCTTTGAATCAGTCTCAGTCTTCAACAATCCTTTCCAAATCCTCCAGCTTTCCTGGTTTCAGTTTCCTGATACTACTCACCTGGTGGCCATTCATTTCCTGTAATCCATGAGAATCAGGCCAGCGGCCTACAAGAGAACGTGGGTGAGTGTGGAGAGATTTTCAACTTATGGATGATCCTGAGACTTTTGTAGACAGTGAATACTTTGGAATTTTGCCCCTGTTTTTCTCTCTCTTAGTACTGCAATATATTGAAAAAGTTTCCATCCAAGAGAATTATTGAGTCTTCTTACCTAGATCTTAAATCTTTGTTCAAAGACAGCTTATTTTAATTGAAAATATTCAATCGATCTTTGCTCTCCTTCCTACTTGTGTCTCTCTCCTTGCGAGAGTATAAAATGTGAAATAGGCTTTGGAGCACGAGGAGTATGTGAGAGGGATATGGGGTGGGGGTGGGAGGACCCTAGATAATGTGCACTTTTAAGCACCATGTTTTAAACAGAGCTCGTCCAAAATGATAACACTCGACAGTGGGATTTTTACTGGGATAACCTTACTCCTTAGAAGTTTGAGAGGACAGAGGAAGGAGGATCCTGTATGTGGTTGCTGCAGGGCTTGGGCTTAATATAGGTGGGGAGGAAGAGCTCAGGCTTCCCTCTTGCTATTCATTCATCATCATGGTGCTTCTCAAATGCTGCACATTTCTTCCCACGGATCATCTGAGGCAAGCTTTATTACTCACATTTTACAGATCAAGAAAATGAGGCCCAGAAAGAAATAATTCCTCATTCAAATTCTCATTGTGTTCTAGTTTCCTATGACCATGGTAGATAATCTCTCCAAACTTACTTGGCTTAAAACAACAGCTGTTCTTTCATTTTCTCTGCGGGTCAGGGAAGGCCTCAGGCGGTGGTTCCAGTGTGGAGTCCGATGCAGTTATAACTGGACAATAGCCAGATGAACCGAATGCTGGAGGAGCTACTTCCTCCCTGAGCCAGAACCTCCCATCCCCCTCCCTTCTGTTCATCTCAGGTCACCGGGCCTTTTCAGACCACTTGCCTAGAGGCTCAGATCTCCAGCTCAGGGGTCCCAGTGAGCCGGGTACTAGTCACACAGCCTCTTCTGACCTTGCCCCACCTCCTCTGACTTCTGCCATCTGTTTAGTTAAAAGTCAGTTACAAGATCATGCAAATCAAAGAGAAGATATAAACCACACTTTCTGAGGAAGGAGAGTCAAGGTCATATTGCAGAATCACAGTCAGGTAGACGATAGTGTGGAAACATCTTTGGAAAATACAGTCTGTGTGCACAGCATGTGGCAGAGCTAGGACTTGGATGAAGCATATCTGTTTCCAGAACTTCAGCTGCAACTTTTTGCCTCATTCTGCAGGGATTTCTGCTTTTCTCTGTGAACTGAGCCCCCAGTGTCAGAACACACAGCCTTGGCTCAGTCTCCTCAGCTGACAGAGAATAGATGGAAGGAAAGCAGCCAGCTTTTCCCTGGGGACCATGCTTACAAGACTGCTCCAGGGTCCGCCAGTCAGAGAGCCCACACCCTGTGCCAGCCTGTTTACCGTTAAAGAGGGGACAGGAAAGGTCAGACGTATCCAGAGGAAGAAGGAAGGTGGCAGCCCGAAAGCACAGACAGCCTGCAGTGCAGCTCGCTGTCATAAACAACTCGTCTGGTGTTTTTCCTTCTCCCACCAGGCACTGGCCTGGGATGACTCAGGCTCTGACAGAAAAGGTGCCTTCAAGTCACAAAACAGTGGAGGGGAATGGAAAACTCACAGTTCTGGAGTCAGACTGGCTTGGATTTAAGGCCTGCCACTACCACTGTCTGTTGTATGGCCTTGAGGAAGCCCCTCAACCTCTTGGTGCCTCCTTTGCTGAGATGTTTTAAAGATTCCTTGATGTGTGGGCAAATCTCCTATGCGACACCAGGCACAGAGTAGGTGCTCCCTGAATGCCAGTCTTTACTTTGTGGGTCACACTCCACCCCAGCTCGAGGATTTCTTGAAGAAGTCGAGAACCACTTGAGTGGGTCTCAAGGGTTGGCCCATCTCCTAGATGCTGAAGAGAGGAGGCCCAGAAGCCCCTCTAGCCTTGGCCAGCACTAAAGTCAGGCCTGCAGCAAGTGCCCATCACTCTGCAAATGGAATCATCTCCATCTGTTTCTCCTACTCCACTCTGTCCTCTCCACTGTGACCAACCAAACTCTTCCCACCAAACGCTCCCCTCACACATGTCCCGGCCTCCGACAAGTCTTCAAAAATACTTGTTTGGATGCACAGGTGAAAAGGTGGGTGGAAAGATCATTTCTGCACTGTTGCTCGCTGTGTGTTCAGCACCAGAAAGGCTTGTTCCAATTGTCCTGCCTTTCCAGCTCACTATGAGTGGTCCTCCCCACAGGCCCTCTTATCCCACTCCGAGTCTTGCTCCAAGGTCGCCATGTGCACCTGCTCCTGATCAGGGCTGTGAGTCTTATCACTCAGTAGACTGCAGCTTCTGACCAGGCACCAGGCAAGAGGACAGATGTGAACGTGAGACAGTGGGACTCCTGGGAACACCATGGAGGAAGGGTCTAGAATTTCAAGCTTCAGAATTTACAAGATGCTCAGCATTTGGGAAATCAGCTGCCTTCTATGAATGATCAAAATGATAGTAGAACTACCCTATTGGGGTGTTTTAAGGATGAAGTGAGTCAATGTAGAATGCCCAGCACAAATTAAACATTATATAAATATTATACGGTATTATTTATTCATTTACAAATGTATCTCACACTTATTGCCAGATGACTGTTTGGGTATTTAGATGATGAACTGAGACAGTCTCATTTCTGACCGTAGCACTTACAGGTTAGAAAAGGCTACTGAAAAGACAGTGAAGACACAGGAGGACAAGTTGTCTGGTTGGTGAAGAACTAGAAAAGGCAAGAGATCTAGAAGGGGACCTGTCCCAGTACTAAGGAAAACTCATCCAAGGAAGGCAACAGAACTGTGTGGTCTGGAGGCTGAGGAGGAGCTGGCCCCAGAGGCCCAGAGTGTGAGAGGGAAGTTCCCTAGCTCAGCAGTGTGGAAGTCAAGGGCTGGACAAGGGGAGGCAGTGAGCATGGAGCGGGACCTGAGAAAATAAGCAGGGACCAAACTATCAGCACCTCTCTAGGGGATGCCAGAAAGTACACTTTCCAGGCACTTGGGGCTTCTGATGAGCTCTACTCCACTGACTGGCATCCTAGGGTCTCCTTTTAGAGGAGGACTATGCTGCAGAAAACGTGCTGGGGGGGGGAGCATGTTATATTGGGAGGCCCATCAAGATAAGATGACCATAATCTAGGGGGAAATGATGCTGGCTTTTTGGGGTGGGGAGGGGTGGAAATAAGCCAACCAGTGCTTTGAATGAAGTCAACTCAGAAGTCCTGGAGTTGTGGGGCAAGGACAACACTCAGAGCCCTGAGAAGAGAGGAAGGGAGTATACTGGAAGGCTCTACAAAAGGAATATTGAAGAGCCAGAGAGCTAGTAAGTGTACATTACCCAAGGGGAAGTGGAGGAGGCCCATCAGGCAGAGAAAATAGGATATATGATAGCCCAGAGATGTGAGATCCTGTACACACAGCAAATGCTCTGTACTGTTGAATAAATGATGGTCATACTAATCCATACTAGGGTATTAGTGGTCACTGTAGAACTGGCAGTTTACCTCTCCCTGGGCATTTATGCTTTAATAAATACATCTTTTGCCAAGAACTCACTGTTGGTAGAATGTCAAGGTGGAATGGAGGTGCTATTTAAAGGCAGGGCTTTACTATTGCACCTGAGTTACCAAGCAGATGACTGACTGCTGAGGGTCAGGTAGGCCCTGAGCTCACACAACGAAGGGTTTCCTGCCTCTGTATCTCACTCGTCTGGCTTTGTCCTGAGTGACCTGGGCCAGACCCAGGGAACTCGGTGACCTCAGAGGGCCACTATGTGTGCTAAAAGCTACACACGCAGACTTTTGAGTAAGGCTGCCATAGGCCCCTCTACCAGTTCCTCCCCTTTCTGTGATCTCAGGCAAATTAACTTCAGTGCAACTTAGTTTGCTTATCCGGAATGAGAACAATAGCAGCAATGACTACCGAAGGTTTTATGAGGATAAAAAAAAGACAAAATATAACAAAAACTTAGAGCAGTGGGTGGTTTTCCTGTTTTTATTTTTGTTGCTGTTTCTAGTCCTAGTTCTGTTCTTCTCACAGTCTCTTTTCAAAGTCTCTCCTTAACCCGTGCACCTGCAGACATGAAGCTGGGACGGAACGTGGCAAGAACATTTTTAGATTATTACCGGCTGAACCCCTTGGAGAAGGTGGCAGTTCCCATGCCAAGACTTCGGTAAGTAACAGAGCAGAGTGGAAGGGCTTCCATCCACATAACTGGCTTTTGGCGTTCAGGGCAACTTCTTCGGCTTCTTCCTGATCCTCAGTTTCCCATCTGTGCCTCAGGAGAGCCAATCTCAATCCTGCCAGAGCCCGTGAGTCAGGACAGTGAGTCATCTGTGTCTAGGGTGTCCTTACATATCGTCTTGTAGAGTTTCTGAGTTTTAGTCCCAGACTGTAGCTCACTGCAGCCTCGGAGGGTCTCTTGGCTTATCTGGTTGGTCTGAGAATGTCTCAGGATCCACGTCCCACAGTGTATGAGTCGTGTGTCTCTGAACCCCAAATCCATGTTGAGTCCCCACAGTGACGTACTCTGATGTTATGGTGAAGGGGGGGAGGTCCCATTTTTTATTCTGATATGGAAATCACCAGAGGTGGGGTATTGCTGGAGGCTGAGACTTGTCTTTGTTCTTCATTATTCTGAATGTTTCCACATGCTACTTCACCTGTTAGTGGGTCTTCTAGTCTTTCTGTTTGCACTCCAGGTCTTCTATGTTGTTGTCTGTAAAATGGGTACAGTGGTGCACGCTTCTCAGATTACGAGAACATATGCAACAGTGTCAGGAATTTATTCCATTAGTACATGATTTTCCCTGAAAGGACAGACAGGCGCTTGAGACATTCTATTCTCTGATGGGGTCAACTTGCAGCTCAAAGGTGAATATCCATCTTATATCTTCTAGGAGAGCCAGGCAGGAGCCAGACATGCTGGGCATTCCTACGCCTGCTGGCAGCATCTAGGTAGTGACATCCAAGGCCTCTGGGTTGTGCCAAACCTGACCTATGTCTGGACATCTTCGCCTGCTCCCCCAGTTGCCCGGCCTCCTGGAAGGACATAACAGTGTCAACAATCTGCCCCTGCCAGGTCCTCCTGCAGGTCATTCTTCCCTGGCCCTCCCCATATACTTTGGTGCTTCAGGCCTTTGCAATGATACAAGTTCCTTCTCCCTCTGTCATTAATAAAACAACATAAATCACTGTTATTGATTCTATGAAGTACTTTTTCTATATCATTTTGGTTATTCACCATACAAACTATATTTCCCATCTTACAAAAGAGGAAAGGGAGGTTCAGAAAGATGAAGAGGGTTGTCTGAGGCCTCTTGAGTTTTTAGCAGATCCAGGATTTGATTGTAAACTCTTCTGATTCCAGAACCATCTAAACATCTCAAAGAGAGGTTTACCAGTGTAGTTTCAGTATCCCTCTTGGCTCCTAGGAGCTATGCAGGCAAATCCAACCTTCAGCCGTGGCCCACTTGCCTTCTCTTGCTTATGTTATAATATGAAATATAAAAAATAAAGGAAATTTTACTTGTTACATATTAACTACATAGTGCATTTTATGTGCAGGCCAGGAAAGTCCTCCTGCACTCAGTGTTATCCAGACAAACCAAAAGGTGTAACAGGGACGTGTGTGATATGAAGTCAGAGGCAAGATTCTTGGCCTCTTGAGGCCAGGGAGTTAGCTCAGTGGTTCTGGCGCCTGTCTTGCAAGTGCAAGGGCCCGGGTTGATTCCCTGGTAACCACATACAATACTGGGCATGGAGACTCACACCTAGCAGCAATCAATACCACATACCACAGTGCCAGGCATGGTGGCTCACACCTGTAATCCCAGAACTCGGGAGGCAGAGGCAGGAGGATTGTTATGATGTGAGTTTGAGGCTGAGCTCAGGGCCAGCCTGAACCACAAAGCGAGACCCTGTCTCAAAAAATAAATAAATAAATAAATAAATAAATAAAAGATTCTTGACCTCTTAATGCCTCCCTCTACTCCTAACAGGGTTAATAGCAAGAGCCTTGATATGAGCATGCTATAATGCCCAGCAGCCAGTGGGTGTTCACAAATGAGTTTAGCTCCTATAACCTCTGGGTCGTGGTCCCAATTTCTAACCAGCTCGTGATGGTCTGGGGTAAGTCCCTTGGTGGCTTATCTGATGTGTCTGGATGATATTTCAAGGTCCATATTCCACATTTAAATGAGTGATGCCATTCTAAGCCCCAGGTGGACCTAGAGTCTGTGTAACAATGTGCTCTGATGGTACCTCTCCTCAGGCTGCTCACAATTAATTTGTGTTCCCACCTTGTATATTACAAACTCTTGCAGAGGATCGCAGCTGTCTCTTTCTCTGTACTCCAGCAGTGCCTACATTGCATTGAACATTCATGAATGTATTCATTCATTCATTCATTCATTTGCTCCCAAAAAATAGTCCCTGGCAGGAGGGAGGTGCTGGAATGAGTTACTGAAGACAGCATGACCTTTGCTTTTGCAGAGCTCACCTCTAGAGGAAAGTACTTATTTCATTCTTAGAAGCCATTCTTGATTAGTTAAAGTTCTTAAAAAATTAAAGCTTTATAAAACTCAAAAGAATTCTCAGAATCTCATTTACAAGTTAATTCAGGGATTATCTCTTAGGTCCTCTGTCAGCCTGAATACAATTATCTTGAACCTTAACTACCTGCTTCTCACGTGTTGTAGCATCATAGACCAGTGAGACAGTGCTGACACTCGGGGAGATTTTCAGGATCATCTAGTCCCTCGTGACAAGGACACTGAGGCTCAGAGAGTGAAAGTGCTGGTCAAGGTCACTTGGTCAGAGCCAGGACTGGAGCCTCGTCATTCCCAGACAAGGGGCATATATCAGTTTGGGAATCATAGTTTGAGATGGCAATGAGGGGACCCTTGACGTTGGAGTTGGAGGATGGGAGCAGATCTAGGAGCCCTGAGATACGTAGGGCTCCCATCCCCTTGCTCTGGACTTAGGAGCTCACTTAGAGAAGAGCAGCAGAGCTCTTTCGTCAGGAGCCGGCAGCCTTCGGGGCTGCTTTAACACACCGTGTCTCTGCTTTAACAGACTCTGAACACCACTCGGCTCTGAAGTGCTAAATAACCCCTTAAGAATGATTTCCCAGAAACATAAGTCTCTGAGTTCTAATTTGGGCATTGAATCCTCCCCCAGCCCTTTCTTTCTGGTATTATTTTCCACCCAAGCATCAAATAGCTTAAGTGAAAGAGCAGTTCTAGTTTTAAAGGAAAATTACATGTTTTGAGTCAAAATTAATCTTTGTTTTCTCCCATCTGTATGGATAATTACCATATGTCACTTTCCACCCACATGCTGGCAGGAGCTGGTCGGCATCCTTGGGTGCTGACAGGAACTGCAACATTGGCACCAGAATTTGGGCCCAGGGACATGTAGTTGACGGTCAAGGCTCAGGCCCCCACGTTTCTGACCGTAGTGACCCACAGCTCTAAAGCCCCCCACCAAATTGGATGAGAGAATTGAGCAGATGAAGTGAGCTAAGGCTAATGTGCATCAAGTGGGATAAAGGCTAAGCGTCGAAGGTGGGATGGGCTGTGCGTGTGAGACAGGCTTGGGCTCTGAACAAGCTGGGATCGGGGTTGTTCTGGAGAGAGAGAAAGAGAGAGAGTGCATGCCAACAACACACTGGAGCCCTCTAGGTGGTAGGGCTGTGTTGAGTGCTAGAGGATCACTGGTAGCCCTTGTCCCCTGGGACTGCACAGTTACTGAGGATAAATGTGAGCTTACATGCAAATATAACAAGATAGAACTGTAGACAATGAGCGCCTAACTGTGTATCAGAATTATGTCCTCTTAAAAATCTCCCCAGGCTCTCTATCACCTTCAGGTCATGTCCCAGCTCCTCCTCTTGCCAGTCAAGACCCTGGCCTACATTTTAAACTTCATGTACCGCTTCCTACCATTGCCCTTGTGAGCATCTGCTTCCACCACTCATGCCCGCTGCTTCCATCTACTCTGCTGCCTTCACGTTATTATTCATACCCTTCCTCTTCCTGGGAAGTCCTCCCTTTCATCTTTTACATTGCCAATTCTTACTTGTCTTTCAAAACTTAGTCTAAATGTCACCCCCTTGATTCTCTGTCCCTGTTCTCCACCTCGGACAGAGCTGCTTCCTCTGTGCTGAGCCCCTGGCTGCATTTCGTACGCACATAGCATGACACGTCCAATGGTTCCTGTTGTGGCATCTGGGCATGTCCGGCTTCTCCTCAGAAGCAGTCTTGCTCAGTTCTGTCTCTTCAGTGCATGACACGGGGCTGGCATGGACTCAGTCCTCGACTGCTCCTGAATATGACTGAACATAGTGTTAGAGAAGCCACCAGAAACCATCCTTTTTAATCTTCTTCTATGATAGAAAAGTGAGAAAAACCCAGATATTACTCTCCCACACACTCTGGCAAGTATTTGGCCACTGATAGATGCTTTTAGTGGAACTTGAACTTAGTTTTAAAGACTATAAATAACTTAGATTGATGAAAGAGAAAAAGAAAGGACAGTCTATATTAGAGGCCAGGCTGTGGGAAGGCAAGAAGCAAGATCTAACAAGACACACTCAATATACCTGACTGTGACAAGGCCAGGCTGTTTAGAGTGAAAGAAATAGTAAAGGTAAGACCCAAAGTGCACTTCCATTGATTATGCATTCCTTGAGCACCGACTCCACATCAGACCTGCAGATGGCTCCGGAACGATAGAGGCAAAGCCAATGTGCCTGACATGTATGGTCTCAGAGAGTAAACATATGGGCAAAGAATGACCTAGGAAGCGATGAGTGAGGGCTGATGTGATGTACAAAGGGCTGCAGAAGCCTGGGGAAGGAGGGAATCTACCTAGGGGAAGTCAGCTCCCAATGAAAGTGAGTTTGGAGGTAGGAAGGGGAAGGGCCTTTGCAGAAGCCAACGGTTCAATGTTTCCTTCCAGGGCCTCTTTCTTTCTCTGTGCCCCCATTTTTGATTACAGAAGTTCTTTGCCTACCTCACCTCTCCCCGAGTCACTGTGTAGTCATTCCTCCTTAGCCACTGCATACCTTATTCCCGTGTCACCACCTATTCACAGCTTCCTCTTCTGTGATCAAATTGAGCTTCTCTCTCTAGGGCCAACAAACTTTCCTTTGTCTCCATAAAAGCATACCTATCATGTGCTCTGTGTTTTCTGGGAGTTAAGGACCATACCCACCAATGGGATATAAATGGCCCCATGGAATTTTAAAAATCTTCCCAAACTCCATTTCACCAGAGAGTAAGAGGCAGAAAAAGGCATGGATTCTTTTCATTTTTAGAAATGAAGAAAACGAGGTTAGGGAAAGGAAAGGATTGCTTGAAGATCACATTTTTTCAAGGATGGGAGTGAAGCTCAGCAATAGGGTCCTCCCTTGTCCAGCATGCACAAAGGCCTAGGTTCAATCCCCAACACCACAATAACCAACTAAACATACAAACAAACAGAAAGATGGATCTCATATGTATAAGTAACCTCAAAAGCATGTCCTTTGTAACACCAGGATGTTATCAAGGACTGATTTCTAGACGGGTCTTACTTATACACATTAGCAAAGCCAATCTTCTAGCAGTTATTTTATGTAATTATTTTTATAGCCATCTCCTCTACTAAACTTTATGCAACATGAGAGCAGCATCAATGCCTGCCTCCTCTTTGTCACCTCCGGAGTCTGTCAGACTCTACCTAACACCTAACCCCACACATCTGCAAGTTACAGTAGGGAAGTGAAGACAGCAAGTGTGTCTACTTGTATTATTTCACTTCACCTTACAATACTCCTGCAAGATTTAGAAATTGTATTCTTGCTTTAGAAGAGAGGCTCAGAAGGTTAAATAACTTCTCAAGGTCATACCGCTTGAAAAAGCCAACACAAGAATTTGGATCAGTTCTTCTGAGCTCAAACATCCATTCTTCTCACTAGAAATAAATTTAAATCCAGTGACCAAATGAATGTCACATCAACTGACTACTCCAAAAAGAGGTCCTGGAAGGCACATATGACCTAACATCCTAAAATGAATACAATTTGGTCCCTGATCACCGGGAACCCATTGTCTAATATGTGAGTTGAAAAGACAAGTAGACAATAAACCATGTTAAGACTATTTCACTGGGTTCTGGGTGTGGGGTCCTGGGATATAGAAATCAACCAGACACATCTCTGCTCATCAGGATCCGCCTGGCTTATTGGGAAGACAGCCATTCTGAAATGCCATAATTAGGCTCTGCCAAGGAACAGAAAGGGGGCTCTGAAGCCCACGATGATTATGTGGGCAATGAGGTTTCAAGTCCTCTCAAGCAATAACTCTTTTCTTTCTAACAAGGATGCCAAGGCTTTCCAGGGACCCCCAAGGCTGGCAACGCTACTGGCTTCCTTCCAAAACACCACGCTATGGCTTTTCTGTGTGTTCATCCCTGTCCTGTGTTGGAATGGGTTGAATGAGTTGGAATCAGGGTGGAAAGGTGGGAGGGCTGGAGCTGTAGGACAGTTCAGTTTTCTCGAGAACCAGAAAAACACAATGAATCCATCCAGCCATCTAACAGGCATTCATTGAGCAATAGTGCCCGCTTTGAACCAGGCCCAGAGCCAGGTTCTGGGGACATGGAGAAGAGGACAAAGTTACTATTCCTGGGAGGTGACAGTCCAGTGGGGGAGACAGACATGCACTCAAAGGATTCTCTTGCAGTGTGTATATGTGCTGTCTTCTCTCTTTCTGTTATCTCCCCTTTTGCAGGAAAGAAAAGCCCCCTCCTTACAAGTACCCACTTCTCCGGGGCCCGGCCAGCAACCACCCCAACGGCAAAGGGGACAAGAAGAGCTCAGTGAACCATAAAGACCCTTCCAACCCTTTTTAAAGATGTGGAGTCCGGGGAGTCTTTGTGGAGGCAGGAGCATGCATTTCCTGCTGGGTCATGAAATTAATCACTCTTGTGTGGTTTCCAAGACAAGGATTTGAAAGATAATGCACAGGGTAGTGAAAAGGAAGGGGAGAAAAAAAAAAAAGAGAGAGAAATTTCATCATTGATTTTCCAATGGAAAATCAATTGTGAGTCTTCAGCTCAAGGCCGAACAGACTCAGAGGCAGGAAGCCAGAGAACAGGGGCACTATTTTCCACGATGTAGAGATCCACACAGGACAAGGAAACTGCACATCCCCCTTAAGAGGTCGGACACATCTCAGGTCCGTTCTTTGAAAGCCACTTTACCTTTTAAAGTTATACCGACACCACAGACAGTTCCCTTTTAAAATAGGTCATAGTTGTTTTTAGCTCTAGAAAATACAATGTCCATATTTTCTGTTCCAAGACAATAGCAACAACACATACAACCCTCAAGCAAATGTACTACTGGGAACAACGGGACAGAAGTTTGGAAATCACAGTGATCACTGTCTGTAAGCAGCATGCTTCCTAACTCCCCCAACCCCCAGCATGCAACGGCAGAAAACTGTTCTGAGAGCTATTTCTCAGTTTCCGGGGTAGGTTAATGAAAACTGTAGCTGCAAAGACAGAAAGTATTGGTCATTCTTTCCCAGAGATCTGAAAGGTTAAGATCTCCGGGTCCCTGGTAACAAGTTTCATGCCTGACCTCTGAAGAGAGGGGGTCACTGATAATCTGGAAGGAAAGAAAGGTGGCTGCCAGGTAAGGGAAATGCAAATGACCAAAGAATGTACCCTTAGGCAGGTAGGAAAGATAAAATAAAAACAACAGCAGTAGCAATTCCCAGGGAAGGGCAAGCTAAATATTGTGCATTTTTCTAAAGAGTAAAGTGCCTTTGTATGATGAACGGGTCCAGGGGAGTCTGCTCGCTTCCTGTCTGTGGAAGCAGCCGGCTGAGTCACCATGACAGCGTGCTAATTAAAATGACCTCCTGGAAATGAGGATTAGGAGATAGGGAGCGCAAGGAAGGCTCCAGGGAGATAGGGCTTTTCGTGCAAAGCTCCAGTTAAGCATTCTTTCAGCTTGGGTTGGAAATTTTGGAAGTTTCATTGCAAAAATCAAGAGCAAAGCTCGTTCTTCTTTTGCCTGTTGGTTTTCAGAAAAGGTAACAAAGAACCATATGTTAGCTGGCTACAAATGCTGTGTTGTATATACAGCTTCTCCCCTGGGCTCTTTGTTGCCAGAGAACATAAATAAAGTGGTTTTTGTAGATCCTCTGCTCCTGAGTGTTCTTGGCACCTTTCCCTTGGGTGAAAACCCCTGAAGAACCTTTGAGCCAACCCCAAAGTTGAAATAATCCTTACTTTGGGGTCAGGGACTCTATGATCAAGATAAGAAAGAACAATCGGACTTGAACTTCCACAGGTTCCTGTGTCAGAGTCTTGGGAAGTTTAATTGACTGCAATCAGCCCAGCCTGTCCCAAGAAAGGGGCAGGTCTTTCCCAGATGTCACATCACTTCAGAGAACAGAGACAGAGACAGACTGCAGAAAGGGAGAGAGATGAGAGTCCAGATCTGTTTTCCCAGGCCAGGGCCCATCCATGTATCGTGATTATATATAGGCCCCAAATTACAAACTGCATTGATGCGTTGGGCCACAGCCACACAGATAACAGGTATGCGACTAACTTAAGGTCCAAAGCATGGAGATGGGTAACTCTAGGTTCTCATCTGGAATTCAAGCCCTAGTTCTGTCTTATCATAAACTACACAAGTTATTTAACACTTGGGATCTTAGCTTCCTCACCTATAAGATGACAATGGTAATATCTACCTACCGGAATTGCTATAGAGATTTAAGAAACTTTGTTATGGAAAATATCGGCATAAAATTTTATATTCTCACTGAATAATAGCTGTGATCATTTGGAACATGGCCAGAATAATAATGTGTCTGAAAATCATTCTTCGATAGAAATAGATGAGGACACTGCAGCTGTTTATCTTCCAGATTTTTTTAAAAAAAAAAATGAGGAGCAAAATTACAGTCTCTACAAAACTGAGGTGATATTCTAGGGAAAAAGTAGAAAACCTGTTCTGTGTTGCCCAAAGGTAATGACCAAATCCAGAGGTGAGTCTCAGAAAGACAAATTTCTATTCAGGATGAGGAAAACTCTGTCAAATAGAGTCGCCGACCATTGGGGGGATGGACTCTTGGGAAGACAGTGAGTTCTCCATCACTAGAAGTATTCAAGCAGAATCTAAATAAACATATGTCAGGGAAAAATTAGGGAAGTTTTGTTTCTCTGGGTGCACACTGGATGGGAACCTGAGATGCTCTCTACCTGTGACTCTGAAGAGAAATGATGTGTACTGAATAAAAGGCATCACTTAACACTAGTCACAACAACACTAAAGAGTCTCTGAATTGCAATATGTAGACCCTGCTAATGTGTATCATTCTTTAAGAAGGAAAAAAAAACAAGATCATACCTAGACTATACCTAGACTAAGGGTTATTTTGCAGTATGACTGTCAGCCTTTCTTCGGCAGAGTAGAAAGGAAAGGGGTAGCCAAGGCACCAGGATTGTCAGTTTTCTTGGACAAGGATATACTTACCACATTAAACTTGAGGGGAAAGGTTTTCAGGCATGAAGGCAGAATCCAATTCCCAGCCAATAAGTGAATTTTCTAGAGGCTACTGGTCTACTAAACCTCCAGCCAGTTATCTCATTTCTACTTCTGAGATAAAACTCATTAAGTGGGTAGAACCAAAGATCAAAAGAGTGTTCTGTATATTTCTGAGGAGGGCAAGACAGTTATGTGGGAAGCATGAGGAGGTACACTGTAGGTCTCCACATGTTCTCAACTCTTCATACTGAGGGAGTGCCTTGTCCTTCATTAGTCCGGGGGCTCAGTGCTGGAGTAAATGTTTATATAGCCTCCAAAATTGCAATGGACAGGCTAGAGGCTGCCCAGCTTTTCTCTTGCTGAAGCCCACCACAGAAGTCTGGTCACCAGTTCTGATGACGCTGTTTGCTTCACTGCAGCAGGAGGAGACCTTTACTTGGGAGATTTCACTGTCACCTTTGATTGGGGAGCATGGGAGGAAACACGGGATAAGCTTATATTCCTTCACTGTTGCTCACCTGCCTTATCTCAGGTGTGCTTTAGGGATTCCCAACTTATTTTTCTAAGCAGAAAGAGCAGAACCAGTTGTGGACATGTGGGGTAAGTGTCTTAAGCATAGATTTATGCACCTACCAAATATGTATTGAAAATCTACTGTATTCTAGGTACTATGCTAGATGCCTTTGTTTGATATTTGATATTTGATATTTCCATCAGTCTCATAAGGTAAGTGCCACTTTTTATATCTCCCAGGTGAGATGAAGGATAAAATCCTTTTTTTTTTTTTTTGCAATCATATGGTTAGTAGAAAGCTGGATTCAAACACTCCACTCCCTTTCCATTACTCTACTATGTGCTGTCTCTGTTTATCTCCAGGTAACATAAGGTCACAACACTATCTCCAGGCAACTTCAGATCACAACAGAAATCAAGTTACAGTCAAATAACAAACAAACTATAGCACCATTTAGAGGGAGTAGAGGGTGGAGAGAGGGGAAGGAACATGTAAGCTTTCAAACGCAAAAAGTATGTCAAAGATTTCAGAGCTTTTAGCAATAGCTGCTGAAGCCCCACTTTCTCATCTTTCAGTCCACTCACCTGAGTTCCTCCTGGGTCCTCCAGAGCCCTCTGGAACACAGGGTTCAGGCAGGAAGTTCATTCATCACATGTCATGCAGAAGCTTCTAGATGTCCCAGTCTGTAGAAGCTCCATAAGGTCACTTGCAGGGCCCACGCTGGCAACTTCTGGGTGGCTGGGCCCCATTAGATAATCCAGTGCCGGTTTGTTATCACGCCTTCCTTCGAGAGCAAGTGAATTGAGCCCACTGTGTCATTCAATTCTTCAGAATTCTTCCCCTGAGCTCCTGACTGCTCAGCGCTTTAAGGGCTTCTCTTGTGATGCAGCTCAGCCAGTGGGACAGCAGGGTCAGAGAGAAAGGGGGAGACATTATGACATCATGGGAACGATCTGTGTATAGTGAGAACCACCAAAGTGTCAATCCTAGCCTGTCTCTTTACTAGCTGTTTGACTTTGGACAAAGAATATAACCTATTTAGCCTTCAGGACCCTTACAAAGATGGGGTGATTAATATATCTATTTTCTGCAGTTCTGGTAAGATCAAATATAGCATTTATAAAATATCTACTGGTGAGTGTGTAATGAACGAATGACGTCAGTGGAGGTCATCCCCACACATTGCGCTCTCAGTGAGGGGTGTTGCAATTTGGGCTTCTGCACAGATAGGAAGAGGGTATTGAACACGATATTTACCCAGCCTGGAGGAAAGCAGAACTAACAAGACTCAAAGGAGAAGGGAGGATGGATTCTAAATTTTTTCAGGCTCTTTCTGTGTTACTTTGGACTGGCATGCAACACTTGAAGGATGGTCTCTAGGAACTAATCATATCAAAAGTTCTGCTGATTAAAACCCAAGACTTCTCTGAAGCACTTGTACCATGACTAGCAATTTGTCCTCATCCCAGACTCCGGGTGCAGCTGGTAGGGGCTTGATTTCCCTGCTCTGCAGAGGAAGATCCTTAGATCAGTGTGATGAGGATCAGTCCCATGGCTCAGAGCCAGGAGGTAAATAGCTCAGGACTTGGGCACAAGCTTAACTCCGCCACACCCCAGTGCACCTCAGGCAAAATTCAAACTTCAGCACTGTGTCTGGCCAATTCAGAAAGTCACCCCTGCGACACTTGTTGTAAATCCTCACATATACTGGTCCCTCAAAGACCCAAAACCTACTTTTGGTCCATCCCAAGTAAATCTTAAGTTCAAAATTCTTACTTTCTTTGGTTTCACCTGTCTTGGTTAGTAACTTGTTTTTCCCATCTAGTTATCGAGGCTGCCAGTCCTGCCACCACCTTCACTCAGGTTTCTCCCTCTTCCCACAAGCCAGGAACCAAAAGCCAGTTGCTTCTCTCTCTGTGTCTTCCTGCAAGCAGCGTGATAGAATCACTTTACAACCAGGCAGACCTGAGAGTTAATCTTAGCCTCACCACTTACCAATTGTCTTGTGAATCATGTAAAGCAGAGTTTACTCTTCCCACCTCTGAAATAGGACAGTAATACCAATGGGCAGGATTACTGATTCTACATCACTACTAAAACGGCTCATCTAACACTCCCTTCCTGATACTGCTGATCCAGTGCTGTTCTTGCTGCTACTGCCTCTCTGCTCTATTATGTGTTTATTTGCATCGTTTGCTTTGTGCAACCTCCATGTCTGTTGCCTTCCTTTCCCTGCCCCATCCTCTTCTTCCTATCCTTTTCCATTTTCATTTACACAGATTGCTGGACTGGCCCCCACTGGCCTTCCCACCTTCAATGGTTAGCTCTTCTGCTAACCCATTATCTCCTGGAAACTTCCAGAATCTCTACCCATGATTCCACACTGATAGCACCTCTTTCAAAGCAACTGTTTGAATCAGGAGCCTGGATATCATTTACTTTTGTGTCTTTCATGTCCCACTCTGTTGAATTTCCAAGTCTCACTTGGTTATGCCTGCTTAGTCTCTCTCTCCTCTTCATCCACCATCTAGACTTCTCTTAATTAAGAAAAACCTCATCGTTCAAGACTTAGCTCATATATCCCAACCACATGGTGTCTTCCCTATTCTTAACAGTTGTAATTAATGACTTCCTTTCTTTTGTGCGCTCCAGTGCTTTGTTTATTAATCTATTTATCCAACATTTCACTCAGGTGACTGTTAATTCCCTCCACAATTATTTCATTTATTTGAGACCAGAGGTTGAGCTTGATTCATTTCCATGTCTTTCTCAGTACTTAGCACCCTCCCAGACAGGTCAAAGAGATTCAGTGAATGTAGCAGAATAGAAGAAAGAATAAATGCATGTCAAATCCAATATTTCATCTGGATCTCTCTTTGTTTCTTGGATTCTAATTACAGATTTGTCTTCTTAAAGTAATGGCCTCTCTGAGATACTTCACTGCTGAGATTTTCTCCCTGGTTCCCTTACCTACAAGATTAAGTTCCGGTGGAATGTGACAGCATAGTTTGGGATTGTGCTTTAGTCCAAAGTCTGGGATGGCCTTCAGGGCTATAGTCTCCATAGAGAAATGGAGTAGACATTTCAGTGTAATCCTCCAGTTCTTTCCTAGAGGCCAATTCTTAGATCATTTCTCCTATAACAGTAACAACTATTTTTATGGCTGTTATTTCTGTTGCAGCTACTAATTCTGCATCTATTAATGCTTTGGATACTGTTATTACTGCTACCTCCCCATCATTCCTCTTACTCCTCCTCCTCCTCCTCCTGCTTTTGCTGCTGCAACTACTCCTAAGAGTATTAGTACCACTGTTACTGCTATGGTTGCTATTACTACTGGTAATCTACTGTTACTTCTTCTGCCTTTGCTGCTGCTACTACTGCTAATATTAATACTGTTGTTGCTGGTACTACTACTGCTGATCTGTGACTACTAATACTAATAGTGCTACAGCTGCTGCTATTCCTACTATTATAAGCCGACAGGAAGAGGCCCATGAGGGAGTCAGTGAAAAAGAAGAGAACATAACAAAATTGTAGCTGGAGCTATATCTGGGCCTCAAGATAAAGGGCAGTGACCAGGCCTATGGGCCTCCCCAAGGGGTGGGCATTAACTTTAGATTGTACTGTGATGGGTATCACCTGGTCCAGTAAAATCTAGACTGGCATCAGTCCCTCAGGTGGGTGGCAGAATACCTGGACCCATTCCTTCCCACAAGTGCCTTTGCTCTTTCCATGTACCCTTGCTCCCCGACCTACTTCCCTGTTGAATCAGTGCTAGCTAAGCACCTATACTTGTCATCCTATATGTTGCTTATAGTTTGACCTACATTTTACCCACTTTGTGACATTACTGTATAAATCAGCCCTGACCTAGGCCCTCGGTGACAATCCACTTTCAGGACCCCTCCTGTCTCTCAGGATCTATCTCTCAATAAACCTTTCCTACTCTTAACCTGTGTTGTCTGCTGGAATTCATGCTTTGATGTCAGGGGACATGAACTTGGCACTTCTGACATCTAGCAGGTTGGGAGTTATGTTTCTCCCACATCACTACTACAGCTGCTCACCTAACACCCGCTTCCCGATGCTGCTTATCTACTGCTGTTCTTGCTGCTACCACTGCTCTGCTCTGCTATGTGCCTATTTGCATCAGTTGCTTTGTCTTATATGATCATCTATAACCCTCACAACAACCTATGCGACACAGACATTATTCTCTTGAAAAGGATACAGAAGTGCCAAGAGGCTAAATCATCTGTCCAATGTCACAGAGCCTGTAAGTAGAGGAGCCTGGATGTCATCAGGCCCAGTGCTTGCATTCTTCCCATTTTCTCCTCCACCTTTTTGTCTACACTCCCAAGACTGACACTACAATAAATATTTAATGCTGGTTATAAAAAGCTCCTGCCTCAGGGAGCTCACTGGTTCATTTTTGTTCTCATGCATGACCTCATTTTGCCTTATTCCCTTGAGCCTGGCTTTAGGCATTCTCCTTTGCAGCTGGATGTCCCCGCACGTCCTCCATGTCTGAGTCTCTTCCTTTGAAACAAGTACTGTGAAGGAGCTGTTGTAACAGGCAGAGTTGGTGCTGCCCTCGGCACTGTGGCAATGAGAGAGATGTTGTGCCTGGAGTCTAAAATGGGGCAATGGGAGGAGGCCCAGCCCCTCCCTTCTGGAACTCTGCCCTCCCTCTACTTCTGATTTATAAAACAGTCCAACTATCAGGAGTTTTTCCATTAAGTATCCCAGACACTTCCTTTTTTTCTCTACCCCAACCCACTCTATACTTCTGACTACAGGATCGAAACTGCAAAGTCAAACAGATTCAAAGATGTAGACTTTAGAGTGCTGGGCCCTGTTCCCAGACCTGATACTGCCTGGCTCTATGACATTAAATAAACCTCTTGACCCATCTGGCACATAATCTTCAACCGTGAGTGTTGTGAGGATCAGACAAGAGAGTTTATGGGAAATTACAGTATCTGGAAAAATATTTTCTTGGCTTCTTCTGAGACCTCATAAAACCACTCCTTTTTCTATGTTTTGCTTTTAACCTGGAGCTTCTTGTCCTTAATGAATACAATAAAATGCATTACATGTTCATGTTTTGCCGGCACTTCCGCATTTTCCCTGTTGCCTTGATTCCTACCAATCCTCACTGATCCTCCTCCAGGAAGTCGGTGATGCTCAGGTCCTCAGAGTTAATGCTTCCTCAGTGCTTTGAAGGATTTCACTTGACACTAAAAAGTGGCTATGTTATTTCCCTTTTCTTATGTATCAGCTCTGTCTTCCTATCTCAATTTTGCATTGTTTGGGGGTTGAGATGATCAGAGAAGGCAAAAATAAACCAACTAGCAAACAAAACAACCAAAAGACCAGTCTTACTCATTTCTGGGGCTCTGCAGGCCAGCTACAAGACCAAAAAGAGAATAATCACTCACTGAGAATTTGTGGTGACAGCGGCCACTGATGGTGGTGGGTGTAAGGACAAGATTCCTGCACAGATCATTACTGTGACATTGATAATGCTGTCTTTCCCTCCAGAAGTTCACAAATGAAAAGAATTCCTCCAACATCTAGGGAAAGTGAGTAAGTGACTTCTAGACCCACATAGGAAACTCAGATTTTAAGACTAAAGAGACTCGGGCCGGGGAGTTAGCTCAGTGGTTCCAGCGCCTGTCTTGCAAGCGCAAGGACCCGGGTTCGATTCCCCGGTAACCACATAACAATACTGGGTGTGGAGACCCACACCCAGCAGCAACCAGTACCACATACCACAGTGCCGGGTGTGGTGGCTCACGCCTGTAATCCCAGCACTCGGGAGGCAGAGGCAGGAGGATTGTTATGTGAGTTTGAGGCTGAGCTCAGGGCCAGCCTGGACCACAAAGCGAGACCCTGTCTCAAAAAAACCTAAAAAAAAAAAAAAAAACCAAAAAAAAAAAAAAATAGACTAAAGAGACTCATGAGAGAGAAGAAAAGAGGAGAGAACCACCAGGACAGGTGAAAGAGATAAACTGGACTATGGTGGATTTGAGCCTATGAATGTATGAATACTAGTACATTTGAATTATATGTGCATCTTTTGTGAGTAACTTCTTTAAATGTATGTGTGTGAAAATGCATGAGTTTGCACAGTTGTGATGTTTGTGTGTGTGCATTACTGAGTTTTAGATGACAGGTCATTATGGATTCTCAGCACATTTTTACATCATCTCATAGCCAGAGGTCCTGGGTTAAGTTTCTATTTGAAATTCTGTCTACTTTCTTGACATATCATCCATATTAATGGATCGCCCCTTCTGCCCCAGCCTCCCTGAGACTGTACCCAGCAGGATGTCAGCGCCATCACTTCTCCTTTCTCCTCCATGGAGATATTACTGAAAGCTGATCCCAGCTTGGCCTAGCACCCTGGGGTGGGGAGCTCACCAAGGGTCCCCTTTTCCGATTCTGTCTCTGGATGATCTCATGTTTAAGTTTCGTTTTTGTATTTCAACCTTGTGCTCCTGTCTGTTCTTCTCCCCCTCTCCTTCTTCTGTCCTGAAGGTTGGAAAACAATTGTTGGTGTGTATGGTGTTGGGAAGAAAGGGGCTCCCAGTACTACCCCCAAATGCTCCCACAGAGCTGACATTCGATGGCTCCAAAGCATTTGTGTCTGTTCAATTTCAGAAGCACTCCCTGAGAGCCTGACCTACACTAGGCCGAGGGCCTAACGGTGGTCCAAATTGGAGCATGTATGATAGTGAACTAAATATGTCATGGCTCCATAAGACTTCTGACTGATTGGAAAAGCAAATACACAGGGTAGGGATTCAAACACTAAGCCTTGTTCATCATGTAACCTTAATTTTTAGTAAGCTGAATTCTCATCTATTCCTTCTTTTATTCATTTATTCATGTACCTTTAGGGAGGTTCTGTGGGTTTTTTCCGTCCTTACCTCGAAGACTGGATGTGAGCCTCATTCAGCCACTGTCTTCCATCTTTGAACCTGAACTTTTAAGGAATTTCAGGGAACTGGATGTAGTGAGAAGAAGCACACACACTCTCTGACTTCCTGGTGCAGGCAGGAATTCTACGTGCATCCTTCCAAAGCAGCAAAATAGGAGAGAGGATGGGCCAAGTGGAAACATCAGAAGCCTAGGAATCATCTATCCGAAAGAGCCTTAACGAAGGGCAGAGGTGGTAGCTCAGTAGTAGAAGGTGTGAGAGCCCCTGAGTTCTATCTCTAGCACTGTGAAATAAATGAAATAGATAAATGAGTAAGAAAAATATAAAAACCTGAACAAGGAAGAAAAATAAATTTAGAATTTATGCCACTCTATTTCTAGCATTTATAAAACTTGAGGAAAATCTCTCTCCTCAGTGCTTCAGTTTTCTGAGAATCTCATCCTCAGGTCAGCCATTGCAGTGGTAATTCTTGCTTCCCAAAGATTCTCTCTGTCCTCAGACCTGATGCTGATCCAGAGACCTCGAGAGAGATGAGACCAGAGGGTGGCACGTGAGGTGCAACACTGCTGACCTGATTAACATCACCACGTATCAGGACCTCATGGGGGCTGACAGACAGAGTAAATAAAGCTGTGTTTTATCTTCAGTGTTGGATAACAGTGAGTACAAGAGTTGTGCATTATTTACCTCACTACAACAGACAGACCATGGCTGCCCTGGGCCTCAAATGACGGAACAACCTGATTTCAAGAGTGTGTCGAATGTAGCTGGAGAATGTAGCCCTAAGTGGAGGTCCCAGAAGACTCGGCTACAGTTGTGAGTTCAAGAGTATAGACCCTGGTGTCTGACAGATGCAGCTGAGAGTTCCGCTCTGGCTCCATTTGACTCTGAGACATCTCTATGGACTACAGTTTCCTCATTTATAAGATGGAATTAATTAATGCTCAGGTAATAGGACTGTGGAGAGTGAATGAGATGATATGAATGAAGTCTGTAGCAAATGTGATGTCTCATAGAAGGTAGCTATTGTTTCTAATCATATCCATATTGCTTAGTATTGCTTAGCCAGTCAAACCAACACTCTGGCATATTCTTGGAGGCTATTGTCCCTCATTACAAAGAGAGTCTGTCTTCATCAATAGCAAATGGCCATTTCTTTACCCGAAATGGTGGCCCTCTCCTTAGTATCATATCATCAATTTAATCTATAAAATCATTAGTAGTAATGCCTCCCTCAGTATCCTGGTTTGGTGTTTTTCCAAAACTGATAAGGAACTGAGGGCAAGTAGTTTATTTGCTAGGTGATACCAGGATGCAGAAGTAAGAGAGAGGCAGACAGTGAAAACAGAAAAACTGAGAAATTGTGTCAATGGGCTCATTGTAATGGGTGAATAGGGCCTTTCCTCATGTATGAACACACACCTCAGAGTTGAAGGCTGGCTCCTTGGGTATACATTCTCCTTTACTTCCCTGTTCTTCTTCTGCAAGGTGATCACTAAAGGAGTTTCAGGACTCTCTTGAAAAGGGATGCAGGCAGGTGTGTGGACCTGTCTACACACTGCATCAATATCGGGCAGGTTGAGAAAATGGGGGCAGGTAGCACAAATGTCTGCAGTGCAGGTACCAGCTGATGAATATGAATGCATTGTCTTTGTTATCTCAAGGCTGGGAAGTTTGGTGAGGCCAGTGTTGGAGTCAACTCAGAGCCCTAAGAATCTAAGACAGTGTCTACAAAGTTAAGCACAGTGTGACTATTTGCTAAGTGAAAGGATGGGTGGATGGGTGGGTAGGGGCATTGGTGGGGGCATGGGTGTGATGCAGCTGGCTGGCTGAAAGAATACACGACCATAGTGGCATTCCTGCCTGGAACTGACATCATAAACAGAACCCAAAGGAAGAGTTGATCCTAGATTGTTAAGGAAAGTAATCTCAGCACGGGATCAAAAAGGAGAGAGGCCAAAGGAACAGGAGGCCCCGAGGACCCGAGGGGCCTCAGATTTAGATATTCTTTAGCTTTTCTACAACCTTCCCTCCTTACTGTCCACTCTGATAACTGCACTCATGCTTCTATTAATTGGTGCGTTTGACCAATGATAAAAGGAAGATAAAAGCAGGGTTGAGATTTTGTATGTATTTTGTGTTTAGGGATCCTTATTTTTTACTGTAGTTGAAATCTTAAAATTAAGATTTCTTTTTTTGGCTTAACCCTTCAGAGAAACTCTAAGATTTAGAATTTATGTCTCAGAATTAACCCCCCAGATAACTGGGCCCCTAGGGATGAAGGACCGAGTTATTTTTCACCAATCTCAGACAGTTTTGGCTGAGCTGTCTCTCAACAGGTGTTAATTTCCTATCACCTCCGACTGCTCCAGGGTAGGAAGCAGCTGGAGTGCGGTGGCAAAACAGACTCTGGCAGCCACACAAATGCAGGTGCTGCACTCAGAGGTTGGGCAGAATTCCCTGCAGTGGCGAGAGCAGAGTAAGCACCCACAGGGGCCATCACAACCATGCAGCGAGTCAACATCTGAGCTTCGATCTGAACAACTCCAAAGCCCATTCCCTTAGTGACCTGATTTTGCAGAGAAAGGAAATCGTCCTATGGACCTTGGTGAGTCACCTCCCTGTCCAAGCTGGAGCGTCTGATAGGATAGTGCTGTCTGCCATATCTGACTCAACGTCCTGTCAAGAAGTCAGAGAAAGGAAGTCCTTTTGCTTCCAAGCAAGGTTACTATCTATTCAGCATTACTGACCATTTCCATCAAGCAGATAGGAATCACATCAGGCAGACATTCAGCACTTTACTGTTAATAGCTAATTGAAGGAAATTAATAGAAGATGGCCCAGTTTTCTAAGTTTATGAGATGAGTAGTTTTCTAGATTAATTACACAATATGCATTATACACATGGCTCACTGAAATACAGTCTGAGTCCCCGTTGGACCTCGGAGCACTTCATTTTTCTGGCAAGAGAGAGAGAAACTACACACTTGCTCATCTCTATGCGCCAACTGTCTCTGGGTCCGGATTCCCCAAAGAGGAGGCTTAATTGCTCCATAAGCTGCAAATTCAAGGGCTGCTCAACACTCAGCTCCCGACGAACTGCATTAAAGTAAAAATGACAAAGATAGCAATTGACATATTTATTAAAACTGCAGATCCTGAAGGAGTCAGGGTGGGCAGCCCCTGCAAATGAGCTTTCAGCTGGAACTCAGCGTTGCCCCAGCCTGCCGCCCCCGCTGAAGTTTACACACAGGACAGAGTCAAGACTCACTGGAGCTTGGAACCCTGATCTGTCTGACTGCGAAAATCCACGATTGTTCTCTAAACACATTTCTGTGTTCCCTCAGTCAGAAAATGTTTTGAAGTCTCACCGATCACCGGAAGTGTTTGCACAGAACCATGTCCAGGGGGGCAGCTCCCTGCAGCAAGATCTCTACAACTCGCCCCCCCTCTGGTCTGTGTCTGTATGAACGCTTCTCCAGGTCTTATTTTTTGATAGTGTGGAACGTTGAGTTAATATTGCAGAGATCTGGGTTTATAAAATTAGTGTGCTTTCTCCTAGGCACTGCAGCTGCAGTTCAAACAGCTTTACAACAAACACGTGAATAGTGGGGCTAACATCTCCAATTTCTACTGCTATTCGTACTGAGAATCAACGCATGCTCTTTGTTTCACTACTGGGAATTGAAACCAAGACATGGCACTGTATAGTCCAGCTTCCAGACCCAAGCACTTTGATACCATGACATCGTCTCCAGCCATCTAGATGATCTCCAGCCTCAAAATGCAACTTTAACATCTACAATGTGCCAATATTTTCAGATCCTCACCTCTAGCCTAACACCATCTTAGAAATTCAGATGCATACAGAAGGTTGGTTAGCAAGTGTCTCTATTGAAAGATGATCTCCATGTATTTTTATCTCTGCCCCACATTTCCTCAAACTTTCCTATCATGCATTGAAGGTACCACCACTGCAGCAGTTGCTCAGACCCAATATCCTTCCCAGACCAAACATCTTATCGTCATTCCTGAAGCCTCCACTTTGCTCCTTTATAACTCACACAGCGACAGACTTTACAGTGAGTCCTAAGTGCAGCCTTCAGAGCAGGGCTTTGAGGCACTCTTCAGACCTTGCACCAGGCACGATCCTCTCCTCTCTGCAGGTCTTGGGGGCAGTCTGCCAGGGTGTGGGAGAGACATTGAAGAGCAACTGTCTGCTAGGTAGGGAAGTAGCTACATGCCAACCGTATCACTTTGAGCAGCCATTCAGCCGTGTCAGTGCACCCAGCTGCACAGGCCTCAGGCTCACATCACACAAGCTTCCACACTCACCCTTGGTGATGGGGCCACCTCTCTCTTCACCCAGAGTACCGAGTGCTAAGTTCGTAAGATCCCACCGGGAAGAGGAAGGCAACCTAGGGAGGGGCACGGAGCTGAGGGAGTCGCTGTGGAGCCGCACTCCTGAAGGAGTCCCTGCAAAGCGCATGTTCCATTTACATGACCCAGTTTGAGTTGAATTTTCAAGCTTTTGCATCTGAGACATCGTATCTGGAAAAAATAAAAATTAAACAAGGCCCAGAGAGAGGTCATAGGAAAGCAAGCATCCAAGGGTCTCACCCAAATCTTCCCTTTTCTCCCAGAAGTTCCGGGTCACGTGAACGCTCCCTCCCTCCTGGACACATCAGGTGGGAATGGCTCCAGCACCCTCTGCCCCAGTTGTGTATCGGGCTGGCTGCAATGCTTGTTTATTAGCGAAATGCATCTGATCTGAGAGGCCCGCCTGACAAGTTCATTACATATCAATTTAATTAGCTGATTTACATTTAATTTACATTTCAATTAATGTCTTTAGCAACAAAACGCTGCCTTAATAGGGTAATTGCCTGTTAGGCAATATGTAAAAGAATAAATAGTCGCATTCTGAGGAAGAATTCCTATTTTCAATTTTTTATTACCATAAATAACTGAAATAATTTTTACTCTTAAGGGCCAAGTCCTGGTTTCCTTCTGGGCCTCATTATAAAGACTTAGTACCTCATTAAGCAAAATGGTTTTAGAGTTACGGAAAAACATTACCCCAATCGTGACTCATTAGTTTCTACAAAAGAAGGGTAAACTATGAGAGCGCACGTTTGGAGGCTGGTGGGGTTGGCTGTTGGTAGGACGAGCCTGGTCCTTTCTGAGCTACATCGTCAGGACGATGAGGTGGGTTTGTCCTGCGCGCCCGTGGGAAGGTTGGTTTCCGGGGTGTTCAGTTTCCTTAAGTATTTCTAGAGACTTGGATCTCACGACCTCTTGGGGCAGACATTACAGAACGCTGAGTTTCATGGGTTCTTTGTTGTGTTAAGGAAAATCGGTGCCTCTTCTTACAACAATTATAAAAGGCGCCTGTTAGTGATTTATTTTCCTGAAAGTATAATTTTCGCTCCTAATTGTGGAGTAAGAGGACCTGGTAGTTGTCTCAGAATAGGCAGTGTAGAAATAAACCGGGACCTATCGAAGGACGGGCAAACACTGAGAAACCAGCAGGATGGGCTCTAGAGATGCTCAGGCCGGAGGCGTGGCTGTGTGAAAATGCCTCTGAGCAAATGCGGTTTGGCTCGTGCCTTGAGAGATGGCCGTGCGTCTTCCAGGAAGCTTGCTCCAACGAGCAAGGACTAAGCACTGAGAACTCTAGGGCCAATGGCGGGGACTCATTCACTCGGGGTTTACGTTTAGTCCTAGTGTCTAGGCAACCTTTGGGCTCGCTGTTGGATTATATCCCACACTGCCACCACGCGGGGGCCAGCGTAACAGCAGGAGTGAAACCACAATCTGCTGTTTTGTTCCTCTAGCTTGGGAAGCACAATCTATCAGTCTGCAACAGTGTCAGAATCTACGGGAGCAATTAGCCTGCCACTTCACCGTCGCTTATTCCTAAATCACAGTTCCAAAGTCAACACCTCCAATTCTTTCCAAGCACTGTTTTGTCTTTGTGGTTTCTTTTTTCCCTTAGGGTAAGGCTGTAGATCCTTTGACAGCTTATCCTCTGCATGTTACAGGATTTATTGATAGCCTTTTAAACACAGATTCTAAAATCTGATGGCAAACTGCAAAACGGTCAGCATGGTTCATTATATTGGACGCTGGCAGGATAACAGGAATTGGTCCTCAATTAGGAAGGGGGTCTGGAATTTCTATGACTGTTCTCCCTGGTGTTTATCTGATATGTTTAGCACAGTAAATCTCAGCCCTACAAGACTCAGTCCTCCTTTTTTTAAGGAAAAAAAATATTTTTTACCACTTTCTTTTCTATACATAATTGACAGAAAACATAACTTGCAGGCACACTTAACCTTTAAAAGCACAGATATATTATGTTCTTAAAGAGAAAAAAAAAGGAAGCAATATATAATAGAATGCTATAAATTGCCATTTCTAGTTGCTCTGGCATGACTTCATGGAAAGACAACGCAGTAGCGCACACTTCCATCGCTTCCCATAATTTCTTGAACGTGAGGACTGCAAAGGCAAACTTCCTCCATCCGGACTGTTGATTTGGAGGTTGGCTACCACCCACTGTGAGCAATGTACTCTACTAAATTATTACACCACTCTTAGTACAGTTCAAAATATAGTCTTCTCTTGATTTCTTTTTTTGTTTGTTTGTTTTTTGTTTTTTGAGACACGGTCTCGCTTTGTAGTTCCAACTGGCCCTGAGCTCAACCTCAAACTTACATCACAGCAATCCTCCTGCCTCTGCCTCCCGAGTGCTGGGATTACAGGCGTGAGCCACCATGCCTGGCACTGTGGTACGTGGTACTGATTGCTGCTGGGCGTGAGTCTCCACACCCAGTATTGTTATGTGGTTACTGAGGATCGAACCGGAGTCCTTGTGCTTGCAAGACAGGTGCTGGAACCATTGAGCTAAATCCCCAGCCAGTCTTCTCTTGATTTCAAAAGAAGGTACGTTGCTGGAAAATTTGCTCTACAGTGAAACTATGCAGACAGGACTGAGTTTGTACATCAAGTGAGGTTAGGCTACACACTCAGACATTTACAAATACACTTCTTACCTATAAGAACAGGCAAAGGGATAGGATCTGGGAGTGATGGACAAGTCCTCACTATGTAAGACCACCTGCCAGTTCTGAATCTTGCCTGAGAAAGGCCAGGAGCATCACTCAAATGCTGTGGCCGCCATTTTCAAATGACTTACAAGTTTCTGAAAAACTGACAGGGAAAGTGAGATCTTTCCTATGGAGAATCTTCCATCTAAAGCCATGCAGACTTATGCCTCTGTTTCCTTCCTTAAAACTGCAACTTCCTGTCCTGCTCATAGGAGTGCTGAATAGGTAGGAGGAGTAGAGGACTGATTCTGCTCTGTATGCTCAATTATTCTCTTGCTGGATGGGTTCCTCAGGTCTACTATCATCTTATTTGGAAGATGATGCAAACTAGATTTGTTTGTTTGCTTTATGGCTCACAACAGGGTGCTGATTATCCACCTGGGGAATGCCAGCACCCTGTGACAGTGCCCCACTTGCATAATTTCATTGACTGTGTCTGCGGTCACCAACCTTACATCAGCAGACACCATATATAAGTCTGTGCTTCTTTGACATTCTGCCAACTACTCCACCCTCACAACAGGCCAGAAGATCAGAACTGATAATTATTGGATGATGGAGATGGGTAGCTAAAGACATCAGATTCCTCTCCCCTTGGGCTGGATAACTCTGAAGTGTATAGTCTCTACTAGTTTCCAGAGTTCCTCAGTAGGGTTAAGCGCCAGTGTTCTTTGCTTGATAACATACCCTTGATTAGTGTCCTTGCTTCTCTAAGTAGTATTTCCTAGGATTATCTCTTCAGTAAACAATTTGCCCTCAAATAATTGTCTGAGGGTTTGAAGGGCATCCAGAATGAAGACAAGAGCTCAAGGAGAGCAAAGTTTCCCCAGTAAACTTTTGCCGAAGTTTCTTGCCCCTGAAAACCTTCTGCAGAAAAAGACGGATGGATGGTGGACTTAGGTGTTTAATGGATCACTCACAGATAATTGTCACTTCACTCCTCATGCCAGTTGGACTTCATGAGATCTACCCAGGTGGAATCTGTGGAGCTTCAAAGAATTTGTCCTAAAGGAGGCAGCCCATTGTCAGGAGCAATTCTCTATAATTTGGGGTGGAAATCATTTCACAATTAAAACTAATTAGGCCTAGTTTTCCTACCTATAGGCAACCTATGGCATATCCTGACAGCTCTCTCTTCACCTCCTGTAACAACAGAGGTCCCAGTGGTTCCATATGCTGTGAAGCTCCAGAGCAGGCAGAACTGCACCAGGACCTACATCTACACAATTCTTCACTGTTGCAGAATTTCCAACCTGCTGCCCTCTGACTGACCTGTTACATCACTTACTCTGGATGTACTGAATAAAAGTGGGGCAAGGTCAGGTCTTTTGTCCTTGCCACCCAGAGCAGCATGGATCAGGCCCAAGTCTCATTTCTGTCTATGTATTAATTAATTCACCTTGTGCTATTGGACTCATAGGAGACTAGAACTTAACTGTAGAGATTCTAGTTACGTCCCTTTCCCTGTTCCCTACAGATCATGCTCTTGTTCTGGAATTTTCGTGGGTTTGTGGATAAACATGAAAGAATCACATAATACACATGGTACTGAGTGTTGCTATTCTTTTTTTTTAAGGTTTTTTTGAGACAGGGTCTTGCTTTGTAGTTCAGGCTGGCCCTGAGCTCAGCCTCAAACTCACAGCACAGCAATCCTCCTGCCTCTTCCTCCCGAGTGCTGGGATTACAGGTGTGAGCCACCATGCCCGGCACTGTGATATGTGGTACTGATTGCTACTGGGCTGAGTCTCCACGCCCAGTATTGTTATGTGGTTACCAGGGGTTGAACCCGGGCCCTTGTGCTTGCAAGACAGGTGCTGGAACCACTGAGCTATATCCCTGGCCCTGAATGTTGCTATTCTGATATTGTCTAGCTCAGTCCTGGAGGACATGGCTCACACTCATCAACAGATATACAAATGAGAAAAGGTACTGGCCTTTGTTAAGTTTGATTGATTGATTGATTGATTGTACTTGGGATTGAACTCAGAGCATCTTACCATTGAACTACATTTTTGTCCTTTTGATTTTTTATTCTGAGAGACTATCTCACCAAGTTGCCCAGGCTAGCCTCAAACTCATGATCCTCCTGCCTCAGCCTCCCTAGTAGCTGGGATTATAGGCATGGACCACTGTGCTAGTCTTAGTAAACTTTTTAGAAAACTAAGTTTAGTTTTCAGTAAACTGAAAACTTTGTTTTCAGTAGGTTGACAGGTCCTCTGAACTCTGGCTGGAGAAAATGTTTTCACTAGCTATAGAGAATCTCTGCAAAGATCCTGGTTCTAAGGAGAGCCAGGAAACCTAGGTACAAATGCAGAAACCACTGTAAAGGGTGACAGTGGAGATGCACATTCCTGTTCTGTTGGTGCTGTGCTGTGGTGCCAATTGACAAATAAAAAAATACAGTAGAGTGACTGTAGTAACCATGACCAGATGGCTTCACTGGTCCTTAAAGACATCCTTCACCAGAAGCCGCAGTAGTAGGGAAGAAGGTATAGGGGGAGGCTCCAAAACCCCAGCTTTACTGAGTGGGGCTGGGAGAGACCTGCATTTATGAAAAGTATCTTCTCACTCATTAGCAAAGCTTGCCTACTGTGCTGTGATGGACCAGGTTTGTGTTTTGCTCGGGTATCAAGTTCCAAAGGTGCCCTATGACTGAGAAGCAGACAGGGACTTTCTTTTCCTTTTCCCTTTTCCTCCTTTGGCAAAGTATCAAATATTTTATAGGGTACATGCTGCTGTCCACCCAGCTGTGCTCAGCGGTCACTGCCAGCGAGCGTGTTTCAGTTGAGATTCACACCAGGGTAAGACACTCGCACTGGGCCTATGTGCCCACCTCTGAATCATCTCTTCATGCCCTTTATGTGTTGCAAGTCAAAAAGGGACCAGGGAGCCCTGGTGATTGGCAGACTCCCCACCACACTGATGAGAATGTAGTCCTCTGTGTGGCTAGAACAGCCAGGCGGTGGATCTGGGAGGTCCAAATCCCTAGTGACAAGCACAGCAAGTCCCCAGCTGAGGTCAGGAGAGACACTGATGTTACATCACCAACCAGCAACAGTCTCAGGTGGCTTCTTCATAAGATCAGCTCTGTTGTTCCTGCTCACTTCTCCTCTTTGACTTTAATCTCATTTTCATAGTCATTCAGTCAACCTTCAAAAATCTGCTCTGTGATCCTTGTCACTATGTGAGTTCAGGAGGTTCCAGTGCTCCTCACTTCCACTGGCCCTTTCCCCATAGGGTGTTTACCTGTCACTAGGTTTCTGCAAAAACAATAGGCATGGTAATGGCAGTCTCCTTAGACTCTTGTCTTTTTCCTTTCCCACCACACTTGCTTCCGCAGATAGTGGTTATGCAAACCTTGGAATCCAAGGGCAGGGAAGTTGCATTTAATGTACTATATTTATATGATTGACTGTCGATTGCCCTACAATTCAGTTATTGACAGCTCTCTTAACTGCAGCACTGGCTTCCACTAACACTGCTACTATCTACTGCATTAGCTTACCCAGTTGTGACCTAAAGGTATTGGACCTTTCCAGCAAATGTGTCACTGACAAACTGGCAGTGCTGGGAATTCAGAATATGTGGAACTGGTACTGCATAAGGAAATGTGAAATGTCCTAAACTCTTATAGTGCAAAATAAGGAACTTGATAGAGGTTTTCAAAAATAGATCTGAAAGGAATTGTGTTATGGTTTGGATCAAAAGTGTCCACTCCCACATTCATAATTAGGGCTTTGAGAAGGTGTTTGAACGTTGGGAATAATTGTTGGCTTGTAGTTAGGAGGTGGAAAGAGATGGGTCATTGGGGTGTGGCCTCGAAGTGTGTCCTCTCTCCCCAGCTGCTCATTTCTCTCTCTGCTTCCCGGTCAGCCCTACATGAGTAGCTGTCCTCCACTGTGCCCCTGTGTCATGCTGTTCTACCATGGACATGACTGACTGAGCTAAACTATTGGCTAGATAAACTTCTCCTATGAGTTGAGGTGCCATGTTCTGTGTCTTAGCAGGTAAGAAAGTGACTCACATGGATGCTGAGGTTAAAATAATTCTGAATTCTATAAAGTAAACACCAAACTCTGATCAGTTATGCTAGAAGAAAGACTAACTTTCTATTCTCTTAGAAGAAAATGATCTTGAAGAAATTTTTGTCAAATGAAGAGATGATCAAAGAATAAATATGGAAATATAGGGAAACTAGTATAGAAATATATCACGCAGTTAATAAAAGTAGAGGGTGAGTTTTCTGGATTTTCAGATGTTTTTAAGTTTGATTTATAGTTTATTCTCTCATGATAAATCTATATGTGCCTTTTAGTTAGTTGTCCATTAATATGTTTTATATTCTTTTTCAGAGAAGGGGCTCTCCAAATTATGTAAATTTCAGGCTTCAAAAAACCTGAGAACTCCTCCCACCCCAGGCATAACCACTGGAAATAGAGTATTCAAGATCTGTCCACTGGCTTCTGGGACCTCATAGGCTGCTGGGATAGCCTGCTCATATAAAATTACAACTGTGTCGAGTGTGACCAGAGTACAGGGCCTTCTCCTTACTTCCCATCTTCAATTCACTGTCTTTCTTTCTTTTCTATTCAGACTGGACTATGTGAGCAGCTCAGTGACTTTTGCTTGCCTCACAGCATTTCCATCCCTCACTTCTCCCTCTCAGACCCCGCTTCTGCCCACAGACCAACTTCAAAGCCCTTCCCACCACACTGTGAAAAGCACTTGAACCTTTTTCTTTTTTACTTGATATGTGTGCGTGTGTGTGTGCATGTGTGTGCGTGTGTGTAGAAGGTGGGGTATTGGGGATAGAACCCAAAATGCCCTCAGCTACAATCCCAACCCTTTTCAGATTTTTGAAAGAATAGCTCTCTAAACTGTGCAGCCTGGCTTCAAATTTGCCATCTTCCTGCCTCAGCCTCCCAAGTAGCTGGTATTACATGTGTGTACTACCATGCCTAGAAACTCTCCTGGTATTTTCCCTTGTCTATATCTATGGAAAAGCCCTAAAATTGTTATTTCTCAAAAAGGAACTAGGATGTTCTGGTTTCTCCTCAAATTGTAATACATCTTTTGCCTTTTACCAAAAAGGAATTAGGCCACGTGGTTTAAAATAACAATTTATCTCTTTTCCATCGGCTGTAGGCTTGACTCTTTTTTTCTCTTCCCAAGTTCTCCCAGTGAGCTGTGTTATCTTTACAGCACTGGCAAAATAAAATCAAGAACACAAAGAAAGATTTAAAAGAAATGGGAGCTCTGTCTAATCCTGCCCTAAATATGCTGCCGGTCGGGGCCTTGGTGGGAAGGAGAGGGGAGCGCAGCTGAGGAGCTGGGCCATCCCTGCGGAGTGGAGGCTCTGCAAGCACCAAGGCCTTGTCTTCTTGCATGTCTGTGTGCCCGGTGGTGTGGATTCAGTAAACACTAGATGACAGCAGAGACGAGGGACACATTAGCACTAACATGGCTACGTTTTTATAAAGTTTCCCAAACCTTTCTGTGTCACCTGTATCTTCATTTCACAGGAATCTCCCACTTTTCTGTTCCACAGTACTCCTTCTTCTCTCAGGCTCCGAAGATGTGCCCCTTTTCCTGAGCAAAGTCAACCTCTCTGCCTGTTTCCTTAACTGCAGACTCTCCTGAGTCTTTCAGAATACAGCTTCAGAAACCACCTCCCTGACTTCTAGTCACAAGCTCTCTCTGTCTACGTTTCTTTGTGTTCAATCACTAACAATATTCAAATGTCATGTATAACCATTCTCTCTTCCTCTCTGTCTCTCTCCCTCCTTCCCTCCTTTCCTCTTTTCTGGGTTGTGTTCTTTGAAACAACCATATATGAGCTCACCTTTCTTTAGCATTTGCTGTCTCTGAGCCTTACTTGGCATTCAATTAGACTCATTTGTCAAATGAAATTCAGATGTGGAAGGTCACCAGTGAGCAATTTCCAAATCTATTGGGAACCTTCGGTACTTACCAAACTCATGATAACATGGATCACTGTTGGTCGACACCTCATTTCCTGAAAGTCCTCCCTCTGCTGGCTTCTGTGACACTGAGCTCTGTTCCTTACTCTTGTGCCCACTGTGTCCATCTCCTTCCGGGTCATCCAGCAAGGTGATTTTTGTGAATAGAGACTTCGATTTTTCTCAACTTTCAAGGGAAATAAAATCACCCCATCATAGGAAATGGTCTCCCTATTATAGTTTGAAACTCTTCACTAGGAGAGATGTGACTCACAGTAGATATAATATTAATAGTCCTTTGGGGACCACTGTGCAATTTTTCCAAGTCCTTATCTTTCTTGTAAGGATAAAAGTGGGTTGAGGCTCAGCAGGCTCTTTATTAGGTAGGAGGTAATGCCTAGGTCCAGCACATAGGCTCAAACAAGGGCTCATAACTCCATGCTCCTGCCTTTAATTTTTCCAAATGCAAGCTTTCCTTAGTATAAGTCTATTTTCCCTAAAAATATTATATAAGAACTCAGAAGTGATTCTTCATCAGCTTGTTATTTTCTAAAACTCAGATGTAGGAATGATAACCTAATTATTATTGATTATGATAGCTTTATCTTATGTAGGAATACAAAGTTAATAAAGTAAAAACTCTTCTGTGTATGTATTATTACATATAGTTTAAACCTAAATACATATTTCCAAGGAGTGCAATGTATATTGTTCTAAAAAAGAAAATTCTTAGTACATTGTTATTCCTGATTAATCTCTTCATTATAAATTATAGCAGAAATTTCAAATCTTATTTCTTTTAAACATTCCATATCATACTTTGTGATAAAGAAGTCTAATTAACACAAGATGTAAAAATGGTTCTGCTTTAAGATATAGAAGAATCTTTAACTTGAGTAATAGGTACATGTTTTGAAAAATAGATTTGCAATCAAAAGTCAGATCATAATAACACATATAACATCTAGTCAGTCATATGAATAATATTTATTCTTGTCATCATGACTACTTGATGGGATTGTATCTTAAATGAGTCAATCTGTTACCGATATTAAAATAATGCATAATGTTGAGATGGATCATTTTATCTCAAAAAAATATCTTTAGGTAGGTCATATTTCAATTTAAATTCCTGCTCTCCTAGGTACTATCTTTGTCCTTTGGCAAGTTAATTTACTCTAACCTTATTTCCTTATTTATTAAAAAGAGGAAACAAATATCTTTGAAGTTGGTCAGATATACAATTATGTATCCGAGGTACCATGTACACTGCATGAATATAAATGCCGCAGACTAGCTGTTATTATTCTTGGAAGGCTTATTATTGATAAAGGTGCTGGTTTTGCTGGCATTCTCTAATGGAGATTTGAACATGAATGAAAAATAATATAGGCCTTTAAACATATTTCTGACCTTCTGATCACGTGGCCAAAGAGTCTGACTTACTGTATTCACTTTATAAATGCAAAGTAGAATGCAAGATATTCATCAAATGAGGGAGGATTCCTCGGAAAGACTGACTTGCATTTTTCCTTGAACTTACTTCCCACTAAACTTCACTGAGGATAGAATGAAGGGAATGTAGAGACGGTATAGTTTCTATTTTATCTGCTTCCTGCACTAAATCTCCCAGGGCTATCACTAATGATCATGTTTGCAATGCTGCTGGAGAGGCAATTTTCACCCAAAATCCTATGCCTTGACTAAGAAACTGGCAGCTGAATTTTGGTGAGGCTGAGCGTGAATGCATTGGCAGAAGGAGCACCTTCAAGCTAGTCTTAGTGCACACAAAATGATACATGGGGGCCTGGGATGTAGCTCAGTGGTTCCAGCGCCTGTCTTGCAAGCGCAAGGGCCCGGGTTCAATCCCCCAGAAACCACATACAGTACTAAGCATCCAGCAGCAATCAGTAGCACATACCACAGTGTCAGGCGTGGTAGCTCACGCCTGTAAACCCAGCACTCGGGAGGCAGAGGCAGGAGGATTGCTGTGATGTGAGTTGGAGGCTAAGCACAGGGCCAGCCTGAACTACAAAGCGAGGTTCTGTCTCAATCAATCATTCAATCAATAAAAATGATGTATGGCCTGGGAGGTAGACTGAAATAGTGACATTTTTTGTCTGTGACACGCTGCTTTCAGCAGCTCAAAGAAAAAACAAACATAGGTGGGATCCAAACAATTCAAACTAGATGGGATTTCCAAAGACACTGACCTTGGACCTTGCTGAACTGAGGCTCTAGGAGCAAAGAACACAAATGTGCGACCCGGGAGTCTTAATCAAGCCATCATATGCTAAGTACAGATTTTGCTCATTATGAAATGGAGGGTATATATACAAGAGGAATGCAGGGAAGGTTCAGAAACTTAAGACGGCAGCCCCAGGTCACCCTGGCAAGTGACAAAAATAGGATTGGCCTCAAGCTGGCCTGACTGCAAGGGCTGAACTTTTTCCACTGAAGAGTTTTACTAGAGGAAAGAGGTCCACAGGCACAGAGTCTCTGGAAGGAGAG
The DNA here is from genome assembly GCA_004026965.1 of Petromus typicus. NCBI lineage: Eukaryota > Metazoa > Chordata > Mammalia > Rodentia > Petromuridae > Petromus > Petromus typicus. The sequence continues at coordinate 10,615 of PVIR01003770.1, read as the reverse complement.
GTCTTCAATTCAAACCAACACATAACAGAACACCTTTGCCTACTAACCTTACTATTTAATTTTTTTTTATGGGGGGAAAAAAAGCCAAGCTATGATTTTGCTTACAAGGAGCCCACAATCTAGGGAAAATACCAAGTACTTGATCTCAAAGTATTTTCCTTCATATTTGTAAAGTGAAATAATTAGAATATTTTAAAAAATTTTATCAGCATAACTTTTTCCCCTTAGATATTTGGAGGGATCCCAATGGCTATAAAATAGGATGATAGTGGAACACAGAGAAGAACCACTTAAATTACACTTCAGTCAGGAAGAAATTTCTTAATAATGATACTGTTCTTACTTTCCCCTCCATCATACACTGCAATGAAACATTTTATGATTTCCCTAATTGAAACTTTCTCAAATTTAGTTTTAAAAATGGTAATGCTCAACACTCTGAATTGTTAGTGCTTTGCATAGCATAAAGTATTGTCAAAGAGAGATTTAATTCAACACTAATTTAAGCACCATGTATGCGACATGCCACTCATTTCATCTTCACAAACAAACCACATATTAATATGTATTAAGGCTAAATATATTTATTATTAAAACACTAGGGTTTGTACGTCTGTGTCCACACATGATGGATAATGAGTATCAGATTAACCCATTTGGATGGATTAAAATAAAAATATAAGAGTCAACTATTTTCAGGCATAGACAAAAGGTAGCACAAGTTTGTGCACCTTGAGGCAATGGAGCCTTATAAGGTGATTCCTAAGATCGTCTAACATTTCGCTGGATGATTGGTCAGACTGGAGGGTTTGTTTTTTGTTGTTGTTTTGTTTTGCATAAAAGATGGGATCATGGGCTGGGGAGTTAGCTCAGTGGTTCCGGCGCCTGTCTTGCCAGCGCAAGGACCCGGGTTCGATCCCCGGTAACCACATACATTACTGGGCATAGAGACTCACACCCAGCAGTTGGAGGCTGACCTCAGGGCCAGCCTGAACCACAAAGCGAGACCCCGTCTCAAAAAAACCTAAAAAAAAAAAAAAAAAAAAAAAAAGATGGGATCATGAGTTCTTATTTACATCTCTTCAGAGGGAAATTCTGTTTCTGTGATATGAAAATCAGTATACTTGAAAGTTGTTAGACTGATCTACAGTATAACATTCCTTTCAGGTTCTCTGTAATAGTTTTAGTAGTCATTAATATTGTAAACCTTCGTTCTTATTTGTTTATCGCTAGGAATATTCTATGAAGCATTTTTTTTTCTTAAAAAATCTTTGCTTGCCCTGGGCTATAGTTCAAACAATCATAAAGAAGGAAACATTTGAGTCATTTCTAGAAAAGTGGATGTATCTTACCACAATGGTAAGTGAAACAAATCAGATACAGAGGGTTATATATCACATGGCTTCTCCCATATGAGAAATACAAAATATTAAAGAGTTAAAGAATAAAAAAGATAGATGATAGGAAACAGACTGTGGAGAGGAAGGAGATCTGCGGATGACAGGAGATGGGGAGGAGGAGCAAAAAAGGATCAAGCTTTGATATGTATATATACAAATTCCCTACAATGGATATATGTATTATGTATCACATAATACACACTTTACTAATAAAAATTCATATCACATTTTACTAATAAAATTTTTTTTAAATCACAGAACATTGAAAAAAGACACTCAAGAAAAATATACTTTTTATTTATGAAGAACTAAAATGACTTGATTCATAAAATCATCCAAAGCTGATCAATGTTTTTTCTCCCCATTGAATAACATTAGTAACGTAAGAATTTTCAGTAACCCTCAAGGATGTCCCTGTCCAACATGAGCAAAGAGTCTATGAATATGTTAACCTACATGACAAAGGGAGACTAAAGCTTATAGACGAAATTAAGGTTGCTAATCAGATGGTCTCTAGATAGGGAAGGTATCCTGTTAATCTAGATTGGTTTGATGTAATTATAGAATCCTTAACAGGGAAGGATGGAGGTAGGAAGTAAGTTACAATGATGCAGGGTGATAGACTTGACTACAGGTTTTGACTCTGGATATGGAGAGAGGCAATCATGATCCAAAGAAGCTGAAAAAGGTGAATAAAACTGATCCCTTCCTAGAGCTTTCAGAAAGGAACTGACCCTTTGGTTTCAGCTCAACAAGATTTGTGTCAGCCTTCTGATCTACAGAACTGTAAGATAAACCTGTGTTGTTTTAAGCAACTGAGTTTGCAACAATTTGTTATGGTAGCAATAGGGAGACAGACAATGCTGTGTTATCATCTCTGTGAAAATATCAGTAATGGAACAAATGCACAAATTGTGCTAAGCATTGAAAGTTTAATAGGTTTGGCAGATAAACTCTTTAAAATGTCTATACAGTTGCAGTAACAAAGGAGTAAATATACAGAGAAATTAAGGAATTAATGTCAATAGCATAAAGAAAAAGAACTACAGTTAAGTACCGTCTTAGATGTCTTGTTATTGAGGCAAAGTACGTGACACCCAAAGTTAAAAGAGGAAAGGTTAATATATCTCACAGTTTGTAGAGGTTTCAGCTCATAACTGGCTGGAACCAAGGCAGGATGGCATGGGAGAAGGGCATCATAGAAGAGAAACAGTTCATGATGGACAGAGACAGCAAAATAGTAAAGAAGCGAAACGGTAAGTAGCAGTGGCACCCTTCTTTCAGTCCCTTATATCCTATCCAGGCTACCCCGCAGGCTAGCACCCAAACCGAAGGTGGGACAACCTTAATCCTAGCTTCACACCATGAATCCATCCGGCATCACATCCTGAATCCCAGCACTACACAATCTAAACCTAGCCATCTCTGAAAAGCCCCACTTTGGGGGAGACATCTAGATACAAGCCTTCACATATATCTAGGAATTAAGTAAATCTCTATGGAGCAAAATTAAAAATTCTACAAAAGGACAAAAAACCTGTCTGATACATAGAAAACGTATTCTGTACTTTTGGATTGAATTACAGTTTGAGTTAGATAGATTGAGGATTTGACAAAATTGTTCTAAAACTTAAATAAAAGCAATGAAGGATGTCAAATAGCTAGAGCTATGTCATAAACAAGGAAACCTTCCAAACAAGGTATGAAGAAGCCACAATAATAAAGCAGCGTGGCACTGTTGTAAGAGTACATAAAAAGAGCACTAAAACAGATTAGAAAGCTTCAGGACAAAACTTTTGACTACTGAATATATAATAAATGTGACACCTCAAATCAGTGAGGAGAAGCACAGAATGGTTTCTTGTGTGTTTGTTTGTTTGTTTGAGACAGACTCTCGCTTTGTAGTTCAGGCTGGCCCTGAGCTCAGCCTCAAACTCACATCACAGCAATCCTCCTGCCTCTGACTCCCAAGTGCTGGGATTACAGGCATGAGCCACCATGCCTGGCATTGTGGTATGTGGTACTGATTGCAGCTGGGTGTGAGTCTCCATGCCTGGCCTTGTATGTTAATGAGATTGAACCCAGGGCTCTTGCATTTGCAAGACAGGTGCTGGAACCACTGAGCTAAATCCCCCTTACTTTCAGCACAGAATGTTTAATCCAGGAGTAGGAATTCCAACTTTTTTCAAGAGGATCACTATGGTTTGTACCTACCTGTATTGTCCCTAGAACTCGTGATCTGAGGGATGGGGCTTTTGGGAGGTGACTGGATCGTGTGGGTGCTTTGCTCAGCAGTGGATTCAACTGTGTGCTATTAGGAGGTTGGGGCTGAGTAGAGGTGGGCTCCTGGCAGTGTGACTTGGACTCCTTCCTTCTCTCTCAGTGTCCAGCGTGATGCCAGTGGCCCTCCTGGGTGGCAGGAGGTACGCTGATTCTGCTTTGAGCCTGCCACCCATGGATTACAACTTCCATAGGCCTGAGCCAAACATAAACCTCTCCTCCTTTAAGAAGTGGGTGCCACTGGGCCAGAGATTTAGCTCAGTGGTTCCTGCACCTGTCTTACAAGCGCAAGGACCAGGGTTCAACCCCTGGTTAATTACATACCATACTGGGTGTGGAGACTCACGCCCAGCAGCAATCACTACCACATACCACAGTGCCGGGCGCGATGGCTCAAGCCTGTAATCCTAGCACTTGGGAGGCAGAGGCAGGAGGATTGCTGTGATGTGAGTTGGAGGCTGAGCTCAGGGCCAGCCTGAACCACAAAGTGAGACCCTGTCTCAAAAAAAAAAAAGAAGTGGGTGCCAGGTATTGTGTCTCAGTCATAAGAAAGTGACTAGGAAAAGGGGAGAAAAAAATGGATCCGGGATTATTATTTAACATCATGTACAAAGATTACATCTCAAAAGATTCAATATCAACATCTGAAAGGCAAATGACAATGTTTATATAAAATATGTGAAATACATTTTCCATAAAATATATGAAATATATTTTTCACCGAGGAATAGGAAGACTTCTTAAAATGCCAGAAACACAAACATAAATATGTGAGATAAATGGTTCGGTTAATTTACACTGAATTTAGGTTATTTCTTTTAATTAAGTACACCATGGATAAAACTTATGAACAGATAAAACCAGAAAAAGATATCTACAATGTCCATAACTGAATTTATTATCTGGGTGTGGTGGCTTATGCCTATAATCAGCTTTCTGAGAGACTGAGACAGGAGGATAGGAAGGTTGAGCTCAGCTTGGACAACAACAGCTTAATGAGATCCTGTATATATATATTGGGTATATATCCCTCAGTGTGAAGGCCCGGGATTCAGTCCCCAGTCCTACAAAACAAACCCCACCTGAACTAATTTATTAAATGAAATGCTATCTAGAAGACACAGAACTTTTGTAAGAAGGAAAAAACTTTCAGTAGAACAAAAGGGTTAAGGATATCAATGAATAATATATAGTAAAGATAAAGAAAACATAAGCATATAAAAACATGCTCAGACTTGTCAGTAATCTGAGAAAATCAACATGAGATGATATTTTACATCTTGTAGAACAAAGGAAAGCTTGATAGTGCTAGGGTTGGAAAGTATGTGTGGCCACTGTAACCCTCAAATGTTGGTGGTGACAGTGCTATGGTATTCTGGACAGCAGTTAGAAATTATTTGGTCAAACAGAACACATCTCCACCATGACTTAACGGATATCCCAGATGTGCAAAGCCTCATCGTCCTCTCCTACTCTTCCACACATGTGTTAATGTACTAGAATGTTCAAAACAATATTGTTAATAATTGCTAAAAACTGAAACAGTACAGAGGACTGTCATTAGTAGAAAGGTTAAATAAACACCAGCATACTGTATATTCTATACTGGAATATTATCCAACAGTGGAATAAACTTCAGCTATACTACATCAACATTGGGCTAATCCAACAAGGTAGAGAAACAAGTCATATAATATGTACAGTATTAACACCAGTAACAGGACAAATTGAACATAACTTGTTTGGTAATGCATACATGAAAGCAAAGGGGGCCTGGTTATTAAAAAAAAAAAAAAGTCAATGTAGTTGCTACTTTCAGAGAAGGAAGACAACACAACGAAATCATCAGGGCGTTTCCAAGGCACCCCCGATGCTCTATTTGGCCAGTTCCACAGGCGTTGTTCTTTATTAAGATATGTTTTATACCCTTCTATGTATATAATGTATTTTGCACTAAAAATGATTGTAACAAGATTGAATTGGATAATCTCCGTGATTGTTTTTGTCTGATGGCCAGGCCGTTCCCAGCTGGATTTGTAGTTGGCCCCCCACTGATTAAAACAGTATTGGGTGAATTGGACAGGAGACGCGAGGGGAAAGGGGACCGCACCAACAAAGGGATCACAAGACTTGGAAAAAAATCGCGACTCCGCAAGCTCCTCTTCCCAAGCAGACAACTGGGTTTCACTCCAGAACTCTCAAGACGGTGGCTCTGCCTTGCATAAATTTTTAATCCGTCGTTTCTTCAGGCTGGTTTTGTAAACTGTACCGTCAAATTTAACAATAATTGTTATTAATATTATACAGCTGGGGAAACTCAGGCCACCATCATTGCACTGGAACTCAGAGACCCAAAGTCCAGTTCCGGGTTCCCAGTGCCGTCCTGGAGGGTAGGGGTTCTCTAGGGTCGGGCTTTGGTCTCGGCTCACAGAGTGATGTCACAAGAGCACCGCCCCGTTGAAAGCCCCGCCCACATGGCCGCCTGCGATTGCTGAGCTCCGCCCCCTGCCGCGGGCCCTCGCGGAATCCCCGCCCGGCCTCTCTTCCGGCCCCGCCCCTGCTGGCTGCCATGACAACGATTCAGCGCCCCGCTTTCAGCCGCTGCTCCGGCGGGACCCAGGCTGGACCGCGGGCCCCGGCCTGGGGGTCACAGCTGCCACCACCGCCACCTCGCCTCCTCTTCGTCCCTGTCCCGTCCCGCGCTTCCCCGCCTCTCTCGGGCCGGTGGCTGGGGTCCCTCCCCGCCGTCCCACCTCGCGCGGATGCCGAAGGTGAAGGCGCTGCAATGCGCCCTGGCGCTGGAGATCCGCTCTGTGAGTACCGATCTGGGGTGAGCCCGGGAAAACTGGCTCGGGAACGCCCCCTCCGGTTACCTGCGAGAGCCGTGGGTTTCTCAAAACTTCCTTAGCCCTCTGGGTGTCGCTGGGGAGTTCTGACTCCCTGCCCTGCGGTCCTCGCAGCCGAAGTCCTGACGCCTCCACTCCGACGGCGCCGCGTCTGACCCGCCCCCGGCTCTCCTAGCTGCTCCCCAACTTCTACTTTCGGTGCTTTCACGTTTTTCCCGAGCCATTTCCGAGTTCCTCTCTCACCTCCAGCGTTCCTGAGAGTGGGTGCGGCGTTGTTTGCTTTTCCTAGGTTCTCCTAGTGAGTTCGGGCCCCGCCTGGCTCTGCGCGGGAGTGTGTGGATTTCCTCTGCCCGGCTCCAGGCGCCCCCTTTCCGACCGGATCCACAATTCCCCGTAGTGTACAGAAATCCAGTCTTTGCCCCCAGCAACTGAAACGTATTGTGGTGCGGAGAACCTACCCGACCCCCGACTCCCCTCGGAGAAAACTCAGAAATCACTTCTACTCCCTAGCCCTCCCGACTAAGAGAAAGATTCCTATACGCCCTTCTTCATTTAAGGACGAACACTTCATTCTGCAAACTCCCAAAGCCACCCACTCTCCAGCCTGGTTTAAGAAGACCCCTGGCCCAGCCTCTTGTGGAAATCAGCTGAGGCCAAGACCTCTCCAGAATATGAGAAAAACATCTGCCTGGGTGATTGCAGAAGACCCTTCCAAGGGGCCTTGAACTGCTTCCCACAGAATTCCTAGTCCTCTTATTTTCCCCTCCAGACAAAGGTTCCAGCTTGCCTCTTCTAGAGGAAGTCCCCTCCAGCGCCTCTGCACCCCAGTGTAATCCTGCAGGTACAGAACTGTAAATAGTTTGGGACCAGAACTCCCGATTCCATTTATCTCTTCTCCTGTGGCCTCAGCCTCCCTCCAGGGTACTTAAGTGTCACTCACGCCTCTATGCCACGCCCCAGGGGAGGCCTCTGCATTTCCTTCCTGTGCACCCCGCGGGCAAAGGTTTGGTCTCGATTTAGCCCAGGCTTATAAAGCATCCTTCTCTTTCTTGGCTCGCCTTTCTCACCTGACCTTGGATGCAACTGTTGCAACAGGGAACCTAAACCTGCAGGGAAATCACAAAAGTGATTCAGGTCTTAAAGAAGGAAAACCTGGTAAAATAGGGCATGGCACGATATGAAGCAAAAACAGAGAATCAAGCTTCTGGGACTCTTGATTTCTGTTCAGGTTTGCAGAAATTTTAGTCAGAAACTCTTGTCCTAGCTTTATATTCTTTGCCTCCCAAAGTGGCTTTGTAGCAACTTTATATAATAGAATATTGTTTTAGCGAAAAGAGTACATGAAACCCGATAGGCTTGTCCCGGGGCAGTTAGTAAAACTGCAGGTTCAAGTACTTTGTTACTGGCTTCTTTCTGTCTTTGTAACCAATGGGATTTAGGGGCTCAGCAGCCTGACAGACTGGCTGCTGCTTTCCCTCTGCCGTTACAAACTGCTGCAGGAAAGTATCCTTTTGTAACTTATTATTGCTGTGAATCAGAGAAACACATTTTGTTCCCGTGTATAACCTTAGCGTCAATATTACTTACACTGAAGGAAGTGAAAAATTGCAGTGAAATTTGTTATTCATCAAAGCTAAACAAAAGTCTGCTGGTGGAAATAATCAGATTTTTTTCGTAGACATTGGAGTTTTATCATTCTAAGAAATTCTGGAATCATTGTATCTGATAATTTTTACAAGAGGGAAAATAGATGTGTGTCATATCCAAATTATTTATTGACAGTTGCGCAGTTGTTTTTTGGGAAGTCAGCAACAAGATGCTAACACCTCTTTGAAAGTCTCTGTAATACTCAGGAGGAAAAAAACCACCAGCAGCTGTACAAGTTGAACAACTTGATTAATTTGGCTTTCACTGAAAAGAGTCATGACCAGAGATTCTTTTAATACTTCAACAGTTTTAATTTTTTCCTTTGTTTATTTTTTAATATTTTCAAAACATAAAAAAGATCAAAACTATAAAATGATATGCTCAAAAAAGTTTTACTTTCAGGCTGTATCTCTTCAAACCTGTTTCTCACTAACCTCATATATTACTGGTAACCATTTTTAGTGGTTACAATGTAAACAGATACACAGACTCCTTTCATATAAACACCATTTTTTTAGTTCTTTTTTTACACAATAGGAGGCATGGTTTTTTAAACAGTTCTGTACTTTGCTCTTTTTCTTTCTTTACTATATCTGGAGAAATCGTTTCTTCCTGACTTTTTCAATGAAGATTTTCAAACAGAATAACTAGAAGAATCCAGTAGGGAATATTTGTATCCTGTGACCTGTGTACATCAGTTTAATTTTTCTGTACCTATATATTTCCGTATATAGAGAATATTTTTACTGAAAATTTGAAACTAAATTATTGAGTCTTCTCCTGCATACTTCAACATGCATCTTCTAAAATAAAGGTTATTGTACATCATCAAATACCTTTATCATACCTAAAATAGTGATCATCTTAATATCTAGTCCAAGTCAGGTTTTCCCAGGTGTAACAATGACTTTTATAGATAACTTTTTAAAAATAAGATTCAATCAAGGTTTACATGGCGAATTTGAACATTAGAGTTTTAAGTTTCCATAGCCCATAAAAGAATATAAGCTATATAAAAATACATAAAAGAATTCTTTTTTTTTTTCATTTCCATCATTGCCCTGTCATTGAATTTTGATAAATTCATACATTCATGTCATCATTACCCAGATCAACATTTATTCTCCATCGCCCTATGAGACGGAAACATCACTGCAGGCGGAGGAGATGGAGGAAAGCTCCTCACCTCTTGGTAGTTGGAAGTAGAGAGAAAAGCAGACCACAGGGATGGGGGTGACTAGGGATAAGTTACAGACCCCTTGCTCATACCACCATGACCCACTTAGCTCAAGCTAGGCACCACTTCCTTTCCGTTCCCTTCCAACAACTCTGTCGCACTAAGATTTCTTCAATGAATTAATCGATTGGTGAAGTTAGACTGCTATGATCCAGTCACATTCCAGAAGCCCCACCTCTGAAAATGGAAGATTTGGGGGAGGATTTTAGCCCTAAATCATAACATACACTGCCTAATGTAGACTTAGAAAAGGAATTGCTATGCCTTAGATATCTTACTAATTTCTTAGGATTCTGTGAAAAATTACTACAGATTTGAAATAGCAGACATTTTTTTCTTACATTTCAATGGAGGCCAAAAGTCACAAAGTGAATGAGGCAGTGGAACTCTCCTTCCAAAGGCTGTAGGGGATAATCTTGTCCCTTTTCTAGTCTGCTAGCTCTAGATTTGGTTTGGCCTGGCTGTGTAACTCCCATGTCTGATTCTACAAGTTTCGTTTTCTGTGATTAGCCAGTTCATATCTTTCTGCCCTTGAAGAATGTAGGAATTTTTAAAATTAAATATATTTTGGATATTAAATCAGCTGGCTTATATGTAATATAATTTTCAGTGAATCTTACGTTTTCACTTTTTTGGCTCTGTTAAATCTCAGTTATTGGTAAAGAATTTTATATATAGATTATTATATATTATATATATAATATATAATTTTATATATATATAAAGCTTTTACTTTAATTGGTAAATCATAGGCTATTGATTTTTTAAACTAATGTTTTCTGGGCCTAGAGCATATATGCAGGAAGTATACAAATCTTAACTGTGTAATATTGATTAGAATATTATCAGCACCGTTGCCCCATTGGGCTTTCTCTTTCCCAGCGCTTCTTCCTGCTTGCTTTCTCCTCTCTCTTCAATCACAGAACAATTTGAACTTTTCAAGTCAGAGTTCATTCTAGGTTTGTATATATGTAAGTATGATCTGTATGCATCTCTCTATCCGATATGAGCTCTCCTAAGCCTAACATTGTAAAAATTCATTCACATGATTTTGAGAGACAAGAATAATTTTAACTGTCTTCCTTAAATCTGCCATGTTTTACTTGTCCTTTCTACTGTTGATGAACGTTTTCACTGTTGCCCATCTAGGGATGTTACAGATTGTGAGATGAGGACTTCTGTTCATATTCTTGTTGTGCATTTTG
>PVIR01003769.1:37473-85427 GCA_004026965.1 Petromus typicus | reverse complement strand
TGTGTGTGTGTGTGTGTGTGTGTGTGTGTGTGTGTGTGTGTGTGTGTGTGTGTGTGTGTTCTATTACTTTTAAAGACAAGGGATAATTCAGGTTCAGTGCAAAAGAATAAAAATTTCACTGTTAACTCATTTCTCCTTGCAAGGAGCCTTTCCAACAAAGGTACTGTCAAAATCAGAACAAAATATGTATTTTTTTCCTTCTTCTTCTTTTTCTTTTTTTTTACCACATACTTTAGTCCTGATGAAGACTTACAATTTATCATCAAAAGGCGGCCTTAGATTTCTACTGCAAAGGAGTGTCTGATAAACACCTTCCATCGCTGCCACTGGGAAAGAAGCAGAGGTAATCTTTAAAAAAATAAATAAATAAATTCTAAAAAAGCTCAGGAGGACTTGATAAGGAGAAGGCGCTCTTAAAAGAGAAAGGCTTTCCTGGGAACGGAGACTGAGACACCACACAGCTCCCATCAAATTAAAATGCTAATAGAGAGGGTGGCAGGCGGCTGTATCTTAGATCAAGTTTTAGTTTTCTTTGGTTTTCCTTTCTGTCAGGGTTATTCTATCATAACGGATCAGGGAAAGCATTGCACTCACATCCAATCAAATTGTTAATGGAAAGGGTGGCAGCCTAAAGTACTCTTGATCAACTGCTAATTTTGTTTTATTCTTCTTCCTCTTACAGCTATTCTCTGAAATGAATAACTCTGCATTCAAAAGAGGTTTTCAAGAGAAGTCGGGCACTAAAACAGATTAAGATGAACCAAAGACACAGAAAACCATTATGTTCACAGAATAAACAGTTTTAGTCATTTAATGTTATAATAAATGTGTTCGGCTGTGACGTGTGGCTTTCACCACTAAAAGGTCTCCCATTAAATATGCCTATGTCTCTACTTCGGGCTAGTGACAGGAGTGGGATGAGCAGGGGTGACAATCCTACCGTGCATCCTGAATTTGCTCCCTCTATTCAAAAGGGAGAGAAAGTGAATTTAGCATCACTGAGAAGTGGCAGATTTATTGCTTTCAGGATCAAAGGAATCAATTTATTTGGAGAATTGGGAAGAGACAGACATGGCCCCACTGGCTGTCTGCCTTTGATAACTAGACCTCTAGGTAACAAAGGTCTGTCAGCTTTTTACCATATCAACCAGAGAGGACTTGAGCTAAGACAGGAAATTTAGAGGCCTTGCTGGACTATTGGCAAATAAGGGGAGTACATATCCAGCCACAATATGATAAAGAATCAATTGCCATCCCAGTGTTCACTTGCTCTTTCAAATATAAAACATTCCTTGTGAGCATAGTATACAGCAAAACAAGACTAACAACAATAAAATGCTTTTTGATAAGCTGCTGACAATGTGGATCTGGGTGGTATTTTATTTACTTCGGAGACTGGCTTTGCAGATAATAAGATGTTTGTTGTATGTAGGTGTGATGTGTTAGACATTTATCTTGAGAAGACCGGGAAAATAAGGCACCGCAAAGTAGGAGAGCAGGAAAGAACAGGAAACACCCCCTCACCTAATGAAGGAAGCTCAACAGGCCAACACAAGCAGCCACTCAGAAATCACCACTCTTATTCTTGGATGACATAGACAAAGAGAGTCACCAATCATCTGAAAATACTGCAAAATAATATGTATTTTGCATAGTAGTTTCCTTGAAAATTTTCCTCTTGCCTAAATTTACCTTTCCAATTGCAAACTTAGTCCCGGTTGCTACTATGAACCATGCTTACCAAGAAAACTTTGTTAATGAGTAGTGATTTCATCCTGCTGTGGCTCAGATATTCCTCTTATGTCTTCATGGCTTGCAAAGTAATAATAGTGTTTTGAGTTTCTTGTGGGAAACACATCAATTTGATCCATTTTCTAACAGCGTCAATGAGCTAGCCCATGTGTTCCTACATAGTGTTGTGCCTCATAAGTCAAAATAAATACAGTCAAACAAGAAAAAGATAAATATATTATACTACTAAATTCCTACTTTGCCAAACACATGGAATGCAGGGCAACCAGTAAAGATAGATAGGACTGGAAAAAATGTTAGATACCTGAAGCTGAAGTTATAAAGGGAACACATCATTTACAGTTTGGATGTGAACTATAACACACACCCAGGGACAAATAGAACTTTCAAGTGTAGACTTTCCAATGGAAAAACGATTAGGTTCTCAAGTATGAAAAGCGACACTTACAGCGATGTGTAACACAACTAATAAGTGTTAATGAGGCTTTGGGCAGAAAGTTTTCTGGGAGGAGTGCAACTGGCAGGATTTCAGGGAGAGACTCAGACCTCTCTCTGTCTGTATTCAGGTCCAGCCTCCCAGCTTGCTTAGATCTCACTGCATCTTGCAATCTGGCTCCTGGTGAGTCAGTTCTCCAGAAAGTCACTGAAGCTTCCCCTCCTTTCGAATGAAATGCTTGTCAGCTACTACAGAGGAGATGTCCCCTCAGAATCTTGATTAACCTTTACAGTCAACGAGCCTCTGTGTTTTCCCCTCTAGAGAGATGAGGTGCACAATGAGTCAGTTTATTTCTGCAGATTTCTCCTAGAGTGGAAGATCCATTTTCCCCCACACACTATGCATATACTTGTATATCTACCTAAGCTTTGCAGTGAAGGACAGAACAGCCTGACTGATTTTAAATGTTCACATATAAAATTACCCCAGACCACCTCTATCCAAAGACTTTTTTTTTCTTTATAGATGGTAGAAAAGCTGCTTTTGAAATACAGGTTTTGATCAATTTTATATTATCTCCTTTGCAGGTCTCTAATGTCTATTTCAAGGGATGTTTGAACACTGTAAGTTTTACAGCAGCTCATAACTGATAATAAAGACTTTCCCAGTACTATTTCTCCTTTGACACCTGAATTCCAAACTGAGATTTAAATATATAGTAATTATGAGTGATATCACAGACGAATGCTAGATTAGAGCACAGAGCATATAAGACATCACAAATTCCTTTGTTAATGCTAAATTCCCAACCAACGGAAGTTTAAAAAGCCATCAGTGGATACTAGAAATAATTTCTTTCCTTTTTTTCCCCGTTTAATAAGCCCAGTGGATTTCTTGTAGACTTTCTTTAGAAGAAAACCTGAAGAGAATATGTTAGTCTCAAATTAAATTGTTACTATGTGTCCTATGGATTTAGAATACCTAGTCCTCTAACTATAGAAAATTTGAATATTTGAAGATATACATTCAGTGGAAATAACTTCTGATAGATACATAGTACCAAACTTTAATCATTCTAGTGCTTTAACTTAAAAACAGGTTCACAGATAACTTTGTTCACAAAGGGAAGACAGTAATTTTAATCACAAAGCAAAAACTTTCATGCGCAGTCTTAGACTAGTTAAGCAGCGGATGAGACATCTAACAAAAATTCCTTTAAAGAATGGCAAGGGAGGGATGGGGAGTTGGTTTAGTGGTTCCGGCGCCTGTCTTGCAAGCGCAAGGGCCCAGGTTCAATTCCCCGGTAACCACATACCATATTGGGCATGGAGACTCACCCCAGCAGCAACCAGTACCACATACCTCAGTGCCGGGCGTGGTGGCTCACGCCTGTAATCCCAGCACTCGGGAGGCAGAGGCAGGAGGATTGTGATGTGAGTTTGGGGCTGAGCTCAGGGCCAGCCTGAACCACAAAGCGAGACCCTGTCTCAAAAAACCTAAAAAAAAAGAATGGCAAGGGATCCTGCCTGACTTCATTCAATAAATAATATACATTTGCTGGCCCAAGCCTTGATCTAGGTCTTGGAGATCTCAGAGATGACTGTGCTAGATTCTTTGCTCTTAGGAAATAGAATAGTTTTTTTTTTAAATTTCATTTTTGAAAGTTTATTTTATAAGATTGTCTAGTATTTTGCTTTTAAATTTGTAGTTTTCAATGACATCTCAGCACATAGGTTTAGGTTGATGGTTTGGAGAATTTCCAGCAACCATCTACACATTTCTATTTTTTTAAAAATTGAAATCTTTATTGGTACATTACATATACACATCATGATTGCACTCAACAATGAGAATTTGTACCAGTATACGACACAACTCAGTTATCGTTTTTCCCCATAACCCTAATAGAATGTTTTGATAAAAACAACAACAACAACAACAACAAAACCATCATCTTTCCAACAAATGGAGTTAAAGTAAACATCATTGATAATCAATGATGGATTTTCCTTGACACTTCCTTAAATCTGGTGGTCTTGGGCCATGGGCATAATGACAAAGAATTAACTTTGATTTCCATTTCCCTTAAGATTTCCTAATCCTTGAGAGCAGCAGAGGCTTTGTCTACTTTGAAATGGAAGAAGGGGAAAGATGGGATAAAGGGACAGAAAGGAGATGAGGAAGTGGGAAGGAGATAGAGACAAAAGGAGACTAAGATTTCTTTCCTTTTTTCAGGAACATGAGGTCTGAATGCTCTGAGGTGAAGACAAAGCATATTTTATGATCCATATCCTACATCCCTAAGGATTTAGATTACCTAGTCCTCTAACTATAGAAAATTTGAATATTTGAAGATACATATTCAATGGAAATAACTTCTGATAGATAAATAGTACCAAACCTGGGATAGACCTCACAGAGGTCACTGTGCATGACATGAATGATGTGGTTCTGATGCTCTGCATGCATTAAGATAAGGTTTCCATCAACCTTGCCTCACTGACTGGTTCACAGTCTCAAGAAGAAAGTCCAGGGCAGCATCACCTGCCTCCAGCTGTCAGACAACACTTACATCCTTGTGCTTTTTTTCAGGTCTTCTCCTTAACCCATCCCTGATTCCTTTTCTTATCTCTTCAAAGTAGTCAATTCAAGACCAAATGCAGCTACTATCTGGAGGCTTTCACCGACTACATTTTATGACAATTACCATTCAAAAGACCATACAGTTTCTGTAGATATCATTAACCCAGCCTTCAAGGCACAGAACACAGGGAGAAAGTGAAATAGCAAATGTATTTGTTAGACCTCTATTCCCCTACACAGTAATGGCTTAACACTTTGGCATTAATTCCATTTGTCAAGCTGTAAGATAAATACATGCACATCAGACACTCTCCCAGCATTTATTCAAAGGGCAGACAGTGAAGACTACTATTTAAATGGAAAATGTATTCATTTGTTTTTGAAAACAAAGCAGAGCTTCGCAATTCACAGTGTCAATCCTTTTAAAGAGACAGTACCATTTTCAGAACTACCCAACTCCTTGCTGGCTTAATCTCCTTGAAAGAAGAGCAATGATATGACTAAAATTTCTGAAATCCTGAAGCAAGGTAAACACATCATATTGTCTGCTAATTGAAATTTGAAAGAACTAAAGCCTTGGTGGATAACATTTGTGTTTACAATTTCTTTATGTCTGTATTAGGAAACATATCTAATTTGATTCCATAGTTCCCAACCTTGGGCAAACTGTATTAAGTCTTCATTCCAGTGAAGCTTTTTGCATGCAATGATATTCACACATGGATAAATTATCACATCCTGAAAGAGATTTCCAGATTTCTCCTTATGTCTCTTGCCTAAATTGGTATCTATTTATATTGCATTTCCAGGTTGAATCTCTTCTTTAAAAAGATGAATTTAATTTCTCTCAGCTTTCCAAATGGTCTAAAGCATTAAGATCTTTTTTTTAAATTATTAGTACATGTTTATAATACAAAATGATAGGACAAGTTCTAATGTATGATCTAACTCAAATATTTTCCTTGAAAAGACTTATTGAAGTTTAAAAAGCAATATAAGAATGGGTCAGAAAGTTTAAAAAACATAAAATATTATATACAAACCCAACTTTCCTGTAAAGATTCATACTCATTTATTTTTTTTTTCCTTTAGGAAACACTTATAGCATAACGTGGTTAAAATTGTTTTAAGACAAGGGAGAAGAAAAACATCATTTCAGATTGTATTGTTGTCTACCAATCTGTTTCTATAGACACTGCTGAACACTTATTCACTGCTCTGCTTAAAGCACTGCGGATGATTTTCTGTGTTTCTCAAAGACAAAAAATTCCAAAGTTCTTTCTGTCACATTCAAGGCCTCAGTAACCAGGCACCACCATCTCTCAGGTCACAGTGCCTCTCCTCTTCCTATTCCTCTAGCACAGAGAGCTCTTGATCACTTATTATGTTGATTCTTTCTATTGTCTCCTCCTATGTAGCGATCTCAAGGAATCTCTTCCTTGAAAATCCACATCCAGCGGCATAGCCCATTCAATCACAATGCCAATAATCTCCCCTTACTGTCCAGTTTTGTGTTTTCCTTTTAAAACTATGTTTTTACCCTGTGGTGCTGAGTATCTAGCCTATGGACTCATACATCCTAAGCAAGTGTTCCATGGCTGTACCACAAATACCCTCTCCCCCATTCTCTGATACTCTTTCATGATTCTGGTAAGTGGTAATTATTCACTGTCTCTGCCCATTGTTACAGAATCCTTTAAAGAAAATAAAAGGCATTTCTCAGAGAAACAGCTGAGGTGATTAAAACCTAGGGAAGCTGAGTTTGCACCCAGTCGCCATTCAAATTCAAGGTGAGCTAAATAGGGTTAGAGGTATCAAGGATGAAAAAAATTAAAATGGAATTCATTCATTTCAAATGCAGTACAGAGTCCACTGATTATCAGATGTCAGACATGTTTCCAGTTGAACCTAGGAAATGGACTGCACATATTTCTACTTCCCAATAGGAGCTGACTTTAGAAGCACTTGTAACTTCTTCAGACTTTCTGACTGACTGTATCATTTCTCCAAACTATCCAGAGGCTCTGACTGCACCTATTCTTGCCCTTACATAAATGTTTAACTTCCCCAGCCCAATGACAGCCCTCAACTAAGAAACAATGCAATTCCTAATCGCCTATCAGATTCAAGCTAAAACACGGCTGCCATTTTGTAAAAACTTCGTAGCACAATTACAAGACTGCTTGACTCCGTTTTCAGAGATTACAATCATGATTAGCTCTAAACAAACGCGATTTTCTTATTCTATACTAGGTTGACTTTATTTTTTGTTAACAGAGGTAATTATGATACTCTGGTTGTTGTTTATTCTATCAGATCATACATTTAATTAAGTTAATTCTAAACTAGCGAATGACAAAACGTGGAGAGTAGAACAAATGGCATCCCGTTTTAACTATTTTTGTAGATAATAAACGTTATTGAGTTTGTTTCATCATTAAAATGCAATTAAGTAATATTGAATGCTCTCGAATAAAGGTGCATGCTTGCAAGTTGCCAACTGAAATAGATAAGACCATAAAAGTTACCTTTAATAGCTGCTTTCTGGATTTAGAAGATCCCTGCGAGAATGCAAGACCCAGAAGGTAAAAGATTTTGTTTTGTTTACCTCTATCTTCCCAAAACCTCAAACAGCGCATGCTCCACAGAGTCTATTCATAATAAATATTTACTGGACATATTATGTGCGAGGCAGGTATTCTTCTGAGAAACACGTTTCCCTGATCCTCACAAAAATCTATAAGAAAACTCCTAGTGATATTCCCATTTTGTGAATGAAATAGCATCACGGTAGACAGTGAGAAGGGTGTTTGTGAGAATTTCCAAACATACCTTCTCCACCCACACCGATTTCATCCTGTGATCTGGTACCATGCATTTTAATTTACTACCTTTAGCTTTGAAAGGATTTCTAAGTTATCGATATGATCTCACAGGAAGTGTAGGGCAATTCCATATGTAAGGGAGGCAAATGTTCTCTTACATGCTTACAGAATATTTTACTGATGAGATTTTTTTCTTTAGTTCCTGAGAGCCAAAGATCAGCATGCTTTCCATTCCTCTATTTAAATACTAGAAGTCTAAAGAGATTACACCCTAAGTAATATTATACACTGCAATAAATAAAAAATAAACTGTCAGGGCTAAAACAATCTAATATATTTAGGGCATTATGCTGTCAGCAGTGAATCAGAATTTATTTCTAGAATTGCAATACAAAATCAATATTTGAACAAACATCTAAATTGAAAGTTAGAGGTTCCTGAGGGTAAATACTCTGTGAGGAATTTTCATTAGATCTGTGTTCTATATTTATATCTGATACAATTTTGAATTGGAAACCCATAAATTCATAATTAGATGTAGCACACAGGAAAAGCAGTAGTCAACAGACTTATAGTTGAAGTGGGATTATAACAACTGAAAGGAAAATAATGGTAAAACTTGGGATGTGGTGAATATAATTCTGTGTCCAATTAGTAGGACTCATGAATTCTGTTTTTGCTTCTAGATTGTCTGAAATCATGTCTTACCTCACAATAACATTAATGGTACTCCCTTCTCTAAATTTGGAAGCACTGTGATTTAAATAAAGTGTATTATTTTGCAGTTTAACTTGGATCTAAGTATGTGTGTACCTCAAGGGCGTTGCATAACTAGTTCTTCGTTGTATCTCCCCGGTGCTGTGCATGGTGTTGAGTAGGTGCTTGATGAACATATTTTGAGTAACAGAAAGCAAACAGGAATTATCTAATAGGAGATTTAAAGACATACAGACTATGAAATGTAGCCACACAGTGGCAAGAATTACAGCAATATTGTTGAACACTGGTCAACTTCTCCAGTTTGTTCTAGCTCTTCATTGGCTTGTGATGGCAATAAACCCAAAGGGATTTCAAGAAATGCCTAAAATACCCCAAGATCTCAAAGTTAGGTAGCCTAACGAGACCATTATGTACCAGTCTAACAAGTGAATACATACTGCTTTTCTGATGTACGTAACATTTTGGACTGCCTGCAGCAGAGAGACCTGAAATGTTTCTTTACAAAAAAGAAAGAAAGGGGAAAGAAAATAATTGTAAGAGTCTGGATCTGAACATCTGCTAAATTAGAATTTCTCTCGTGGAACAAACAAACAGAAGGATGCAGAAGGAGCGCAGGCCTTGGGAGGGTCTATGCTTACTATTCTAACCACGGTTCACATGGGAGATATCGGGGCACTTCGGGCAAGTTGAAAAACAAAATCCCCTTAAGCGCTCCTCCTTTTTCAACAGAATCAGGAAAGAGTGTGTTGAGTGTAGATGGGAACGTGCTGGCAGATACTGAGAGTGAACACACGAGTGCATTTTAATTGAAAACCACTGCCACCATCCCTCTTGCTACACTGTGCATAACAGAAGCTCTTAGTTGGGTGCGCCACCTCTGGAATCCTGCTGAGGATCAGAACACACAGCTACTACTTTCCAATGGGGAGAACTCATCTGAGGACTTGCTGTGCAGTCCGAACACTTGAATGTAAAAAAGGCTTTTTCCACTAGAATTCTCGGAGGGGGAAAAAAAGAAAACACTAAATTTCAGATATGTTAAAGCATTTTCTGATGGAGTGGTTATTAAACACCACAGTAGGCAAGTAATAATGCCTAAATGTCTGGGATGGGGTAAATAGCCTCTTACCAAAAGTCAGAATGGGGAATTTGGGACAGGATAATGTCTCAAATTCCCTTGTAACCACAGGAGTTCACAATTTTATTACCTAAGGATGCAAAAACATTTTGGCACATGCTGAGTTTAGGCAATTCCACTATAACCTAAATGGACTTTAAGATGTAGAGACCTTTTTAAAATCCTACCCTGTGAACATTTAATATGTGAAATTATTTGAAATGAAAGCATAATACCCAATTGTTACAGCTTTGTGAGAGTGACCCTCTTACTTGCCTAATTACGGCAAGCAAATCTGTCAATAGTAAAACATTTTTAAGGGATTAACTTTGCACAGTGAGTGTCCCTACACCAGCCGGAAAATGCTTTAAAGTGTTTCATGTATTCTGCAGCACGGAGTGGCCACTCACTCATTTTCATATTTACAGACAAAATGCTATTTGGATGAACAAATATCAAACCCCAAAAGTACAAAACAGGGCAGAGTGATACTTTAAAATTTCAAGTTATACTTCTTTACATTGGCAGCCAATATGTAATGAGACAAAAATATAAAAGAATAATTTTTACTGTACCATCGCCTCATGAAATACCTTCAAAACTTCATTTCGAGGATGATTTTGAAAGTGTTGAAAAATCCTTGTAAGAAAGCCACTCCTTCTAGCAAAGTTCTTAATAATGTTTGTTTCTTACAAAGCATGAAGAGTCATTCCCACTTTAGTTAATTCCACATTTCATACCAGGTCCTTTCTGCCATGTGTATTGATGATTTCTAATTAGAAACCTTTGTTCTAAAAATGTGAATACTATATTTGCTATTAATGAGAAAAATGAAAATGGAGTATGAAGGATTGTTCCAACTCTGCACATAAACACCACGATTCCTACTCTGCTTGACCATCAGCATATCCAGGGACGAGTTTGAAAACATACAGTTTATAAGACAATATTACAGTGATATTTACCCAGACACACCCTCAGTGATTTGGGTTTCTCAGATCTGTATTATTTTTTTGTAATACCACAAGGGAGTTATAACCAGGAATTCTTGATACGAGTAATGATGCTGCCTTTATTCTGAAGGTCTTCTTTATATCTGACACAGACTTATAAATCCATGTATTAAGCACAGAGTTCTACTAGTAGAATGTTGTACTATTCATTCTGTAGTTAGAAACACAAACATTATTAGAGGAACAGTCATTGCTGAGCACAGTTCACAATGATCATTTGGTAATATTTATTGAGATCTAGTTGATCTAGGCCCTCATGAAACTATGAACAACAACAACAACAACAACAACAACAACAACAACAAAGGCGGGGTGGGGAGAACTTTGCGAAATAGCAGAACAGATCAGGACAGATTGGTTATGAAACATTGTTCAGCTCCGAAATCAAACAGAAGGGTTAGCATTGTACCACCATCAATGGTGAACTAAGTGATCTTTAGCAATTGTCTTAAATGCTATGAGTCTCATCTATAAATTAAAATACTAGAACACAGTATTTTATACTATGGTGGAGGTGGTAATAGTAGAGTGTCATCTTGACTAATGGTTTTGTGAGCCCTCTGCAATTAGTGGAGTACACTTTGGGCTATTTCTCGGTTGGCCCTGGGTTCATGGCCTTGAGGACAGGTCTTCCTGGTGCCTCACTCCCTCTATTACGCCCTTTCACCATCCTGTTTCTAGAGGCAGCTAATTCCATACTAAATTCCTCATAACCATGAGACAAATCAAACTTCTCCTTCTTAAAACTGTGACAGCCAAGTATCGTGTTCCAGAAATAGGGAAGCTGAGTCATATAACTGTCGAAATTCAAAATATCCCTCTGAGTATTTTCCTAAGGAATATGTATGAAAGTACTGGGAAGAGTTTGCTATACATGTCAAATCTTTTATAAATTTATTTTTTACTATTATTTGGATTAATTCAAAATTGAGTTGAATGATTTCTAGTATGGATAACCACTGTAGGAGTCTGTGGAGTTTTCACAAGTTACTAATATTTTACTCTGCACTCACATCCAATGAGCCTAGGATGACCTGAGACTCTGTATTATGTAAAATTCACAAGTGATTTTTCTACATATAGACATGTAAATGGACTCAGAGTGAGCAACTGTGGGAGTGGGGAATTCAGGAGACATTCTGAGAAAATGATAAAAGCAAAAAGTATGGAATATAGAGGATTGTGTTTTCAAAGGGACAGACTCCTGTCTTCTCATTAATATTTTTTGATAGGGGCACAAATTCAAGTTCAAGTTTAGGGTTTGAGTGGGTACTCAGGGTCAACATTTGCTTAATAATAGCAAACACTGCTAGTGAGTGGACTATGGCTGTTGGGCACGTTGGAGATGCTATGTATGGCACAGAGGTAGTGGTAACCAAAGAGGCATAAAACATGAATAGTGTTCCAGATGCACTGCAGAAAGAGTAGAAACAGGGCACAGATTGTGTAGTAATGGTAATACTGTAAGTGGTCTGGATATAGAGTAGACTAATGAGTGACATGGATTAAATTGAGTAAACTGAAACTTATTCTTTATTGTAAAACATTTAGTGGGTGAAATACAAGAAGCATGACAGCTATAAAACATAATACACCTTTCAGGCATGTGCGTATTTTTTACATTTGCTAGTTCTATTATTCTTCTCCCTCTGCTTTATCTTATTCATGATTATAATTTCCAAAAGATAATCACTGACCATGCTTGGAGTGCATCTTACTTTCTCGTTTTTAAACAACAGATTCATATAAAATTGAGTGATTTTTAAAATTTGGGATAATTCCAAATCATTCCCTACTTTGGAAAATAATGATGTGTCCTTTTAATAGTTTCTCGGTGTGCGCATGCACGCATGCACACACACACACACATACACACACACACAATTTCTCTTCATCATCTTCTCCCATACGTTCAATATAGTCAAACATAATCTTAAATTTCAAACTTTTATATTACATTCATTTTGCAAATAATCAACATAGTACCACCTTGGTGAATAATACAAATTTCACTTCCTTTTTGTAATTTTTGTCTTCCCTGAAAAATTTCTTTTTTTATATGCATACCAGGTTTCCTACATATGTATTACATTTCATACACAAAAGCCCCAGTGACCAATGATTGAATTTTGTTCTCATTTTTCTGTGTTCTGCTTGATCTCTGGGACCACTACGCAGTTACCTCTCATATCCTGAATCCCGCACTGCCTCTCCTCGATGCCTCTGCTCCTTCTGATGATGTCATCGCCTCAACAAATCATATTCTTGAACAGATTGGGAAAGTCACACTAAGATGTGTGTTTGAAAATGTGCATATTTTACACTTCACATTTTGACACTTTGAACAAGTGAGGGATTCTAAAGTAAAACAAGTTTTCCTTCGATTTTGTATTATTTCTCATCTACTAATTCTACAACCTCTTTCTACTTTTAAGTAGTATCATTTCTTAAACCCAGTATTATGATGGTTTTGGATGCTTCTACAAACCAAATGCAGAGCCTCAAATGTGCTAGGCAAGTGTCCTACCCCTCAACTAAACTCTTTATCCTGTGTTATGATTTTTAATTTGGTTTTCCACAGAAGGGAAGGTAAATAAGCACACTTGCATCACTTAGATCAATACCAGTTGATTTCATGTATAAGCTTGCAGAATTTAATGTTATAAAGCAAAGTGAGTTTGTCTCTAGCATAATTCCAACTAGTGATATGTTTGTTGTGTAAAAGTGTGGGAAAGTTCCGCTCATGTGAGCACCTGGGACCTCAGTGCTGTCTTCAATATGTGAATGGGTGCTAATTCCGAACTAGCAGATGGACAAAGATATACAGCACAGTACACAGAAGAGACTTTTTAGAGTTGAGACTAAGCTGCATATGTTACTTCCTATCCTATTTCACTTGCTAGAAATTAATCAACTGGCCACTACTAAGTTGAAGAGAGGCTGATAATTATTATACAGCCATTAGCGTAGGCACAAATAGAAACTTCTATGGCTGGCATGTTACTAGGTAAAATATAATTTTTTCAGTCATCACCATTTGATGGAAGTGGATATGAGGTTCCATCACTGTAACATTACAGTAAATTAGGTAATATCCCATCAAACTGGAAACATACATCTGGCTATGACTTTGAAAGAGACATGTCATTCTATTCCATTCTTTCCAACAGTGCTCAATTTATTAGCTTTATGCAAAAAAATTAAATTCCTCAGATCATAAAATTCATGACAATAATTAGGATAATAATGACATTAATAATCACAGATGAAATCTATTATATTCTTCATCAATATGTGATACTATGCCGAACTCTTTACAGGTTTTTCCAACTGTGGTTTGTACAATAAAATATGAGAGGGGAATATTTTTATCCCCATTTCACAGGTGAGCTACAGACATGTTAAGAATTGGATCACATTTTTATAGTTAGGATACATTGGCTTGAACTCTAGATCCATTATTCAAAAACATTTTCTCACTCTACCATAAGGCTCCATGCTTTGTCACTGAATGTGAATAGAGGCTTATAAGCTGTCCAGGTATTATGTGTTTTTCTGATTCTTCATTATTACTATGCTTTCTCTAACTCAAACAAAATTGAGGTTTGAGTTCTAAGAAGCCAATGAATAGTTTCTGTGTTGCAAAATCCTTCTTATAAAAATCTGGGATATTTGCTTTTTTATGGTCAGACTGCTAAAATTCACAAGTTGCATAAATTATTTGACAACAGCAAACCCGTTGTGTTTAATGCATGTTCAGTGCTATAATTCAGTTTCAAAAATTGTCCTCCCTGGTAAAGCTGCCAAGTCAAAACAATAAAGGGTTTAGCTGCAAAGTGAAGTTTTCTGGAATTATAATATTCTTTGTGACCTCTGGGATGACAAAATGCTATTTAATTTTTTCCCTTTATTCACTACAATGAAAAAGACTTGGAAATATGCTGGAGCAGAGGTAACATTTCCTTTCAAAGCCACGGCCAGACATTAATACTCCTAAGGGAGGAGACAGCACATTCAGTTTGATAGTAGAATACTCTATTTACTGTAATATGAAGAACGTCCTCCTTCCAAGCTGGCATTGCAAGAACTATGATGTAACATTGGAGCCAATTATTTCAAATCACAGTGACTGGGACAATTAGATGTTTCCTTCTGCAGCAGTGCATAAGAAGTTTAACCGAGGCTGAAACAGAGCTGGTTGATAACCGGATGAAGGTAGCTATACAAGCACAGCATGATGATTCCTTTCTTTCTTTCTTTTTTTTTTTTTTTTCAAGAGTTTGAGCTTTTCGGTACTGTTGCTGCTAATTACTTTAGGTGAGAAAAAACTATAGCTGTCAAACTTCACAATCAACTCTGGCTTTGAACCAGCTCAAACAGAAAGGATGGAGGAGTTAGAATTTGTTTCTTTCACTTGCCATTACATAGAGGTGCTAAATGCAGAGAACTGTAGTCAGAATCACAGTGCTCAATCCTCTCTTGTGGTTGATTCAATAGCATTTGATCTGATGGGAAGATTTGTAACTTACTGTACATAACCCCAGCATGATCAATACTGAAATTCATCTCCATTCAGGGCTATTTTACATCCCATTTGCCTAAAGACTTCATATAATGAAATTCACAAGCGGTAAAATCTGTAGGAGTTACTGACAAAGAAGAAATCTCACCTAGAGATGCTGATTCTAAAATGAGTTTATACCTGAAGCTCACTGATAAGGGTTTAAAACCTCAGCCCTGCGTTATCAGCAACAGGAGGAGCTTCAGGCAACACCAAGAAGCCAACGCCACCTCCACCGCTGTCCCAGGCTTTTGCTCCATCTTTTAAGGCAGCGCCACTTTGTCTTGCCCCACTGACTTACTAGCGACTTCCCATACTCTTTGCAGTCTTTACGCCACAGCCCCTCCTCAAGTCTTGTTTTCTGATTCTCCAACTCCACTGAGCACATCAGTAACAGAACAGCAATGTGCTTCTCTACTCCTAAGCGGAGTGTTTGCATTTTCACAAGCAAACTGTCAGCGTGAAGACAAATACTGGAATTTCATATTAAACCAGAGGATAATGGCACATGTGAGATGTTCCTGGCATCTACAAAACCCACACAACAACATAACCTTCTCATATTTCATGCGAGGAAAATAAATGAATGTATACATGAAATTTAGACTCCAAGGAACTAGGACTAGAAGACTCACCTAAGTCATGTTTCTCTTCTGAAATGCAATATATGAAATAGCTCTGTCAAGTGAGCAACACTAAAGGTGCTTATTAAATAAGTCACCAAATCTAGGAGGTTATAGAAACTCCTGCACATGGCCAATTAGTA
Source organism: Petromus typicus (assembly GCA_004026965.1). NCBI lineage: Eukaryota > Metazoa > Chordata > Mammalia > Rodentia > Petromuridae > Petromus > Petromus typicus. Next base: position 69,654 of record PVIR01003769.1, on the reverse strand, counting down.
TAGTATTGCTGGTGGTGCACTTAGGCAAGTATTCTCAGTATTCTTAAAATTAGTGTAGTGGTTAGGAAGTCAATCTGCCTAGGTTGCCGCACAAAGCCCACCCATTTATTACAGGCAAATTGTTCAACCAATTTATGCTTCATTTTTCTTTTATGGAAAATGAAGGAATAATGGGACCTGCCTAATCAGATTGCTAAGAAAATTGCATAAGTTAATAATTATGAAACATTTAAAATACTGCCTGGTACGTTATGGGTGTTTGCTAAATATGAACGAAATATACTTGACTTTGAGGAACCCGAGTTAAATAGCAATGTCCATAGCATCGCTGCCACAGTCTCACAAAATCAGTCTAAGCGATGATGTCGGTATGGTAGAATGTGAAATATATTTTGTCCTTTTCCCCAGTTACTACCACAGCTCTCCAAAAAATTCTGAGTATTTTGTGAATGATGGCCATTTTCTGTTAGTCATAGCGAGCCCCTTTCATAATACCTTCCTTTATGCTAATGACTTAGGCTGCCGCCCTTAAAATCCTCAGGATGGAGCCTCACACCAGCAATACAAAGTGATGGGAGAAGTAGAAATGTTATGACCACTTACCACTTACAGACTCCAAGTAGGTGTGAACAGACTGGACATTAAGCTCTTTAAAAACTCTTGGACGAGGATTGCTGAGTACTTGGGATTGTTGAAAACATGGATTTAGGAGCTAGAAGGTGGCATCCAGAGAGGGCAGGGAACTCCCCACTCTCTGCCTAGAACCTTGCCCCATGCAGCTCTATACCTGGCTATTTAATCTATGTTCAGGTCTCAGAACTTTTAGCACCAGGGACTGGTTTCAAAGAAGATAACTTTTTCATGAAATAGGGGTTAGGGTGGTGGTTTGGGGATAGTTCAACTGTATATCTATTTTGTACTTTTTTTAGGAGTGCACAACCACGGTCTCCCCTTGTGGTTTGCAGCAGGGTTCACATTTCTCTGAGAATCAAATGCTGCAGCTGATCTGATGAAAGGCAGAGCTCAGATGGTGGAGTCACAGGAAGTGGCCAAAGAAACAGTTGAACCGTCCTTCACTTGACCTTCTCTGAACTTCTGTCATGCAGCCTGGGGTCTTTGGACCTCAGGCTATGTTTTTTGTAATATCCTTTACAATCCAGGAAATGAAAGTGTCTTCCTGAGTTCTGTGATACATCCTACAAAATGAGTCACAAGAATGAGGAAGTGGGAATTCCTATTTGTAATCAGATTTTTTAAAGTATGGTTGGTAACCTACAACTGTGAACAGCTATTGATGCAAAATAGCAACCGTGGTTTAAAGGAGATATGAAAGTAGTTAGTTCTGAATATTTATGGTCCAAGAACATGAACTCAACTTACTCTTATTATTTTGTTGTGTTTTTACCATGGAAGAGGTTATATGGTCTTTTATAGTCATGAAACAAAAGAATATTGAGTCAGAATTTTTACCAGTTATTTGGCAGGAGCAACAGGTAGATGAACTAGTTAGATGGGAAATCTATAGGTTTCAGATGTTACTTTATCACATTCTTAGTTTTAGGTTCAGTAGAGGTTAAAGGCCTGCCAAGATTAACTGAATATTTTAAGAAATAAATTACTAGTCTCAAGATGTCAGGTCAGCTCTAGAAATTAACAGTTAACAGCTATCAAGAGGAATTAAAGACAGGTCAAGTTAACTTTGGTTCTTTTTTTCATTTTTACAGTATCAGGACTCCAATTCAGGACCTTGCTCATGGCAGGTAGGTACAATGCTGCTTAGCTAAATCTCCCTGGCCCAATACCTTTGGTTCTTGGTCTTCAAAATTTGAATTCTTCACAATCATGATGTTTGAGACAGCTCCAGTCAAGCGGTCTCCAGTCTCCACCATATATACATGCCATCAAAACTTCAACTCACTATAGTTGAGAGGGAAAGACTGTCACATACTTGATCAAAAAGTATTTTTGTTGAGGATGACAGCCCAGTAGCAAAAACGTTCCAGTTTTTCCCTTTTATTAAGCATGTCATATTACTTGAATCAATACATGAAAATAAACATTGGACTCTATATGGTTAAGCAGTAAACACTGTATCTCTGCAAAATCATTGGGAAGGAAAGAGAATAAAGACTTGAGACAAGATTGAGATCTTGGTTCTATTCTAGCTCCCATGCCAAAGGAATCAATGTATCTAAGAATATGGTGACTTAGGATAAGTGTTTCAGGATGAAGTAGACACCCTGGTATCTAAGAAGCTGTCCACAGGTACCTACCGGGAGTTGGTGTTCTGAATGCAGGGGCCAATACATGTGCTTATTATATACAAATGTGATGGAAATGATGTGTGTGTGTGTGTGTGTGTGTGTGTGTGTGTGTGTGTGCATGAGGAAAAGAGAGAGATATCCGTAGAAACCTTATGCAATGAAATGAAAAGGGAGTAGTTTGATTTTTCTTTGAAGTGTTTTCTTATAACAAGAGATAAAAGCAGACACCCATTTTCTTTGATGTTTTTATCCTAAATTTTGTATTTGATTTTCCTATAAGCATTATAGAAAGTTTTCTTTTCAATTTACTAGACCATATTCATGGTTTCAGAAAGAAAGAAAGCATCATAGCAATGGCAAGTCCCATGTAGATGTCTCAGAAATGAAGAGCAGGTTATTTCAGGCAGGGCTGTGAGCTACATTTTTCCTTACTCAAGTTTCAATCCATTATGCAAACGAATGTATTCACCTTAAACCAAATGTTCTGAGCTTCAGTAGTTTGCATGCTGTTTACATCTCAGAAGAGAGAAGACAAGGGTGTTAAACCTCAGATAAGCAAGGCGCACATCTATGAACCACAGTGATATCATTCAATGCCATGTTTATACCTAGTTAGAAATAAGTGAACATCTGCTGATTAAAAAATAGAACTGTAATAGTGGCCATTAGGGAATAAAATACTTTATTGAGCTTTGTTATGTAGATGGAAATGTGCTTTGTAGAAAGTGCTTTATTTGCAATTAAAAACAACTAATTGCTAGAGCTAGAAATATATACACAAACTAGATTGTGAACTAATTTGGACAAAGTATTTGTTTTAATGTGGGTGTCAGTGAACACTTCTCTGTTACCCCAAATCCATACTGATCACCCTCACATGCTGCCTTTGGTTATTAGCAGGAAGACATAGATGGGTCGCAACCAAATTCTGGGTTATGGTGATTAGACACCACAGCCACCGTCATCATTGTTAAGGCCTTTGTCTCTATGTCTTCTAAAACATCTTTCATCTATTTCATTAATTTACTGATTCATTCAATAACTAAGACTCTGGTGTATTTGATGTAATAATTAATGCATTTTCTCTTTCAAGAATGACATACAGACAGAAGTCTTGGAATACATTATGAACAATATGATAAATGCCTTTTCTTGATTCTGTTTATCTCCCTTGTCTTGGAATTTAAGTTCTTGGGTCACCCAGTTGTTTGACAATTTCAAAACCAAAATTATTGGCAGGGGATGTAGTTAAGTGGCTCCATGCCTGGTAAGTGCAAGGTCCTGAATTCAATCTCTGGTACCAAAAACAAACAAACAAACAAAAAACAAAAAGTCTTTCTTTCTTTCTGGTAAGTCTGGTAAGTGCAAGGTCCTGAATTCAATCTCTGGTACCAAAAACAAACAAACAAACAAAAAACAAAATAAACAAACAAAAAACACCAAAATTTAATTTTCAGGCTTTGACCAGCAGACTAGTTCTTGAAAATATATTTTTTGTTAAGCTACTGAAAAACTGAATATGTGCTGTTCTTCCTTCATGTTTCTAGATGTTCCTTTTTCAGGTCTTCTTTGTCTGGGAATGTTGTCCCTTGAGATCCCACTGTCAAATCTCTTCTCAATAATTACACTTTGGTCTCTCTTTTCTCTTGCTTCTCTCATTTTCCACTCTATATTAATGTATATCTCCAACATATGGCTTTGATCTTTCATTTATACCACCTGAATTTAGTGCCTCAGTCCTATTACCTTTGGCTTAAATTTGAAATAGAGAACTTTAGGGTTTTTTGTTTGTTTGTTTTTGTTTGTTTGTTTGTTTGTTTTTTTTTAAACACTAATAAGAACCAAAACAGAAACAAAACAAAAACCTGAAAAATTCAAAAAGAAGATATAAAGATTTGCCTGGAATGGTATGTTCAGCGCTGGTGAGAGTGGTTTTTTTTTTTTTGACCATTTCTTAACAAATAAATCACAGATATCTAAGATTACACAAAGTGGCCGTAACTTCATAAGGTATCACAGAGTAACGCCCTTGTGATCACCACCCCAAACAAGAACTCGATCGCCTACTCCAGAAACCTTCCACACACTCTGTATTTACTCAAAATCCTTCCCTCACACAAAATAAGCACTGTCTTCAATTTTGTCCTTTATTTCTCTTTTTTCATATAATTTTGTACCACATAGTCTAATTTTCAGTCACAATATTTGGGTCAAATGCATTTGCCTCTTAAAGTTGAGACTTTTTAAGCTTATTATCATTGCTTCCTCATCCTTCTTTTTCCTTCCTTTGCCTTTTGCTGGTGAAGGAAGTAAGAATGTCTGAAAGGTAAATTTTCTTGTTCTAGATACTTCAAAGTGCACAGCATGATACCTCTGTATACTAGAATTATTCAGTTCCTGTCCTCTGCAGTCCTGAAAATTGGTAACCATACTTACAGACTTGTTTGGACTTGGATTTTATCTGTAGCAAAATTATTGCTCTACTTTAGTCTTTTATCTTTAACCCGTGATTGCCTGATTTTTTTTTGCTCTACTTAAAGCTAAATTTGTTAGATGTTACAAAATTATCCTTTAATTTTGTTATATATTTCAATTCTCATAATACTTGTTTTTTGAGACACAGTCTCACTATGTAGTCCCAGCTGGACTTAACCTCACCATGTAGCCTAAGATGGCCTTGAACTCACAGTGATCCTCCATCGGCTTTCCAAATGCTGAGATTATAAGCAGGTATCACCACGCTCAGCTCATAATATTTTGTTTGTAGTAATAGTATTTGAACCTAGGGGTACTCTACCACTAACTGATGCCCTTAGCTTTTTAAAATTAGGGTCTCACTAAATTGCTCAGGTTGGCTTCAAACTCATGATCCTCTTCCTCAGTCACTTGAGTAGCTGGGACAACAGATATGTGTGACTGGAACCCAGCTAAAAATACTTTCCTAAAAAGACAACCTAGAACTTAATAATTTATATAACAAAGCTTGTATATAAACTTGATTGTTTGATGACTGGATTTTTTCCCCCACCATCTCCCAGATATAGTAAATATAATAATTTTAGTCCCTTGGGAAAAGAGTTTGCCAGTATTTTATCAAGTTATGCGTATCTTTACAATCCAGAAATCCTCCTCCTGAATACCCATCATACTACTATTCTTAATTGCTCAAACTGAAAACAACTCAAATGTCTCTCAACTAGTGAGTGTTTAAGAATTTTCATATATCTTTCACATGTGATATCACTTAGCAACAACTAGGAACAAATGAATAATACACATAATCTCAAACAAGTCACGCTATGTGAAGGAATCCAGACAAGATCTAAAAGGCTACTTCCTACATTATCCTACTAATATCAAATCCCTAAAGGACAAAACTGGAGGGCTTTGAGAACCATGTTTTCAGGGCAAGAGGAAGGAGGCTCAGAGCAGGTAAACATTTTGTGTTCATCGCACTGCTTCTGCACCCTGGTGGCGTTACTTATGGGACATCACGCATCTGTCAAAATGCTCAGAACTGTATATCAAAAGCTGAATTTCTTTTTTACTATATGCAAATTAATTTTAAATAAATACAGAGGTTAGAAAGGAAAAAGGAAACTGGGGTTCGAAAGTTACCTAAAGGGAGGACAGAATATACAGAAATAGTGGTCTCTGCACCTCTTCTTTTGTTGAGGTAAATCTAATGAGATAAATGGATTAGAAAATATAATTTCCCACACAGCGACTCCAGTGATATTTATTAGACTTTTATCTATTTAATTATTGTTTCAGGATAGTTAAATTAGAGTTATCTTGAGTCAGTGACTCTTCATATTATGAGATTCTTTACACATGATCCTGCAGTAGCCTGAGTAGGTAGATTTACAAAATACTCCTGGATCAGCTAAAGTCTTTCTTCCTTAGGTCTAAAATGACCCCTCTGGGAAGTTCTGATTTGTTTTATTGAGAAATATTATATTTAGATCATACCCTCTGTACTGATCTGTAGACATCAAGGGTTTTCCTCACCTAATTCACTATTGAAACTGCCCATAGATTTTGGGTTTGTCTCTCTATGTTATCTGTTTTCAACTGGTGGCTTAAAAGATTTAAAACCTCTACCTTGATATTGTTGTGTTTCCAGAACCCTCAGAGGATCTTGTTTGTTTGTTTGTTTGTTTATTCAAGATATATTTTATGGGGAATCAGCTGCTGGTAAACTGAATGAGGACAGAATTCAATTAGCTCAATTATTGAGTTTCTGATATGTGTATCTAAGAAAATAAATGTATTTTATCTGAGAGAGAAGGCAGATAAGATGTAAATTGGGGCAGAGGAAACATACAGGGAAAAGTTAGTGTTAGTGTATAGACTTCGATGAAATTCAAAATCCCAACAGACATCTACAGATGTGAATATGTGTACAAGCCTAGGGAAATTTTTAAGGCTGGATATATGGATTTGTAAGATCAAGATTACAATGATAATCTATAAAAAGAGTAGACAACAACAGAAGACAGAGTTTTAAGGTACTCATTAACAATAAGCCCAGGATGTGAGAAAGCTGCAGATGAGGTAGGAGAGAAAATCCACAGAGATAACTTCACTGTGCTAGAAAAAAGGAAAGGATTTGTGGTTGATGATTTTACTGCAGTTTACTGTCAGTGGCATAAGTGATCATATCTTTGATTTTTAAAGCTTTTTCAAGTGCTTGGTTCCAGGACTGATCATACTGTATCTCAGCACTAACATACATTACTTAGAGTTGATTTGAGATTCGTATTTTAATATTTTTAATATTTATCATTATCTAAGTTAACAGTCTGCCTTCCTAGGGCTGACTGTCTAAAGTTAAGTATATTTGATCATGATTATAAACCATAATAGAGGATGTTTAAATATATGAAGTATGGGCCATATTAGAGACTAGAGATAAATGTGATCATAATTTAAGCCAAATCTACTGTTCATCCTCTTTCTTCATCATTTTTTAGGCATTCTGTAGCTCCTAATATTAATCTCTTCTCTCTTTCTCAGTTCTCTGTAGATGTCTTATGTTCCACTTCCCATACACTTCAATGGCTTGAGTCCATCCAGCTGAATTCCTAATTCCTTCTTTCATTCTTGTTAAAGTTACTTGAAGACCCAACCAATAAAAGGTCTAAACCACATAAAATCTTGGATTGATGATTCTTCTCTCTCTAAGGCCTTGCCCTCAACAGAGGAGTAAGGGGGAGGGAAAAGGTGCCAATACTGTAAGAAGTGAACTTAAGCCAAAATTCTCCAGGAAGACAATGTCTTTTGTAATCTGCTAGAAACTTAATGACTGATTATTGCAAAAGGAAAAGTAGCATACAAAAGCACATTTTATGTAAAACAAATAAAGATCAAGTGTCAGCTCAACCTACTTGATCATAATCACTGAAAGACTCTGAAGTGGATTTTGAACTTACAATCTGATATTTTTTGACTTTTTTCAGTACACATTCCTTGAAATTATTTCTACTTAAGGATTCATAAAATAATCTCATTGTTTATTACAGTACAAAATCAATAACTTAAGAACTGTAATGTCATGGAATTAGTAATCATCGACCATGGTGTCAAGTTACCTAACTTTCTTTTGGTGTACTTTGCTCAGCGTTGACACAGGAACAATATTTCTTTCCTTACTTCCATCCAAAACTTGTGGTAAGTTTCAGATGGGGGATTTCAATAATTCAGCAAATATTTATGACATGTCTATTGTGATCAGAGCTGGTTGGTGGCCACTCACTGGTGAAAAAACACAACAAGAGCCCTATTTTCATCCAGCTAACAACACAGAATGATAAAGGTATTAATAAAAATATTACCAAATAGGGGCCGGGGAGTTAGCGCAGTGGTTCCAGCGCCTGTCTCGCAAGCGCAAGGACCCGGGTTCGATTCCCTGGTAACCATATAACAATACTGGGTGTGGAGACCCACACCCAGCAGCAACCAGTACCACATACCAAAGTGCCGGGCGTGGTGGCTCACGCCTGTAATCCCAGCACTCGGGAGGCAGAGGCAGGAGGATTGTGATGTGAGTTTGAGGCTGAGCTCAGGGCCAGCCTGAACCACAAAGCAAGACCCTGTCTCCAAAAACCTAAAAAAAAAAATAAAAAAAAAAATTACCAAATAAGTAAAATATGTATAAAGATTTAATGAACTGTATGTTGAAAACCACAGGATCATAAATGTGGTACTAAAATAATTTTCATCGTTGTACCTTATTTCAAAAGATCTGTGTTTCTAATTATCAATCCATCTAGAGATGATTAATTCCTAGATGAGGGGATAGAAACAAACTAACAAAAAAAAAAGTTGACTCAAGCTACCAAAACCCACCATTAATTAGTACTAGCAAGTCAATTAAATAATGGATAATGAGATACAGAAAGGCCATGGGGACCAATATTCAAAGTATCTGGTCAGCACTTTTCTTCCCAAGAGAAAATGCCCTGGTTAAATAAAGATCCAAAATTTGCTTAGTGAATATGTAAAGTGAAGAAAAAAAAAAAGCTCAAACCTGTGAATTTGACCCTAGGGAGGCTAATGGCAGTAGAGGCGACACAAGGGAAAGCCCTCCAGGCAATATGGAAAGCTTGTGCTCTCCAACTGTGTAACACTGCACAGACCCCGCCCAAGACCCTTCTTCCCGAATAACATCATCTCCTAATGTAAGACTCCCAACCTGTCAGTTTTAAGGAAGATTCTACCATGTAGCGTGATGAATCCCTGACTTACAAACTCAATTCATTCTCAAACGCTGGTAGTAATGCAACTTGGTCAACTGAAGGTTCAGGCTCCTCTACATAGTCTTTAACGTCTCTCTCCTGTACACAGGAAGATCTCAGGGTCCTTAGAGACACACTGAATCTAGAATCTCTCATTTAACCCACACAGGAAAGGATGATCTAATCTTCTCTCCAGAACTTTTTAAGGGTTAAATCTGCATCTGAGTTTATCTAGAAGCATAAACAGCTGGCATTTAGGTCTTAACTCCAGACTTTGGTCATAAGTTAAAGCTAAAATTCTCATCATAACTAAATTGTTCTTACATCAGGCCAGTCATAACTCCAGGGTCCACTGTAGTTAAAAATGTGAACTCAGAGTTAGTAAGGCCTAGTAATGACAATTTCAATTCTTCAGCATTTTCATAACCACGATGGTCAAATGTAGAAAGCATCATATAAGGCAGTACTCCATGGGAAAAGCAGCCTTACTTCCAGAGTGAGAAAAACAACTGATTTCCACCCTCACATGCAGGTAGCAGGAACTAATCAGTCATAGACAAATCGTTTCGTATCTCTTTGCCTCAATTACCTCTCCTCAGAGTGGGTACAAATAGTTTCTTTGTATCAGAAAGTTGTTCAGGTTCAATAATAAAATACAGATAGAGCAATTAGAAGCCTAATGGCATCCAGTAAGCACTTAATAAACTTTCACTATTCTTATAAATGCGATCACTGGTACAACTAGTACTACTACAACCTCTGCAGCTGCTACTGCTATACTCTAGGCTTAACATACTTCAAAACCAGAGCAATTTAGAGAAGAGCCACCTAATTCCTCCAGTGCTCACTGTAGAAGATGTGGCCATAATGGACCAGGACATCAGCAAACAACAGAATTCTGCATATGTGAGATGATAGAATTTATTATGGAACCATTATGACTCCGTTCTTGTGATACACTGATTGGGACCCACACACTGGAGCCACCCGAGAAGCAAGCAAGCTGAGAAGATCAGTTCCGCAGTCCTTTTAGGATCAGTCTGCTGTGGCTCAACTGATTGGAAGGTGAGGTCAAACAGCACAGCCCTCCACAGGATTGTCCACCCCAAACCACTCCTCTTGCTCTTCCATCTGGATGTTGACTATCAGAGTGGGACAGACTGCTTCCGCGGGATAAACTCCACTTCTGTGAAACCACGGTGCTATGGTGTGGAGGGATTGGCTGCCCAGAATTCCTATCCGTGTGGCAGTGCTGAGAGGTGGAGAAACCTTGAAGATGTGGGACTCGGTACAAGGTAGTTAAGTTTCTGGGGACACATCCCAGGACACAGAAAGAACTGGCTGGTGTTGTAAAAGGCAGCTTTCCTGACAGAGAAAGTCTGGCCCAGCAATTGCTCTCTGTCTCTTTCACACAAGTGGTTGCTACTGTGATGCTCTGTACATGAGGCCCTCACACATCCAGAGAGTTGGTGCCATGTTCCCGGACATCCAGAATGGTGAGTTAAACAAATTTCTTTCTAGTAAAGTACCTAGGCTGAGGTATTGTGTTATAACAACAGGAAATGCACTGTAGCATGCAGGTGTACTTTCTCTAAGAAAACAACTGAAAGAAGAAAAAAAAAGGTGAAACAAAGTCACAATTATCTTGACTGATCTATACAAAGGAAGAGAAGTTGCTGAAACGAAGGGAAAGCTCTCCAGTAGAACAAGAACCGCAGCAAATACTGAAAACTGCAAGGACAGAAAGTGGGACCATGAATGGAAGGTAGTAATACATGTTCAACACACAAATATATATGGTTACATATATATTCTTTTCAACTAAGGAAATAAGGAGGGAAATGTTGATTTTACTCTGTATTAGCAAAACAGAGCATTGTTGGACATGGCAACTACTGTTTAATGCCCTGCAGAATCCCAAATGTATGCCATCCATCTCCGGTGACAAGGGGATTATTCCAATCTTGGTGTTAGGGTAAAGGAAAAGAACATAAAATGTTGTTTCCTGTGAACTTAGGGGTTTTGTTTTTTGAAAAAAATCATTCCTTGATAAATCTTCAGCATTTTGGTTCTTTCTGTTCCAATTAAAATAGCTGTCCGAGTTCAGTTTGTGGATATAATAACTGGGATTTCTTTCAGAGCTCCATTCCTAATTAAATGCAGCGTTTGCAGAGAAAGGGTTTTACATACTTATGTATTACCTTATTCAATCCAACCAAATTGCTTCCCTGTGTAAACTTCTGAATAGTTGCATTTCTTCAAACACTGAAAGCCATTCTCATGCAGATGGTGCATTAATTGGGAGGAGAGAGAATGGAGACTACTTTAAGCAGCATGACTATTTCTAAAATTAATTTTTGATTTTAGAAATCGATAAAAAGTCAGATGTATTTATAAATGTCTCTGTGTATTATTGTCTTCATAAGCTGAGTGAACTCTGAATATGTGAATTATGCAGAAACATATCAGTTTTTCCTTTCAGTATTCTTCTTTGTGAGGAAAATGGGGACATTTGGGAAGGAAACAAGTTATAATCGCAACAGCACACACACGAATAATATGTTCCACATGATCTATATATGTAAAGTAATTTAATGCTAAATACATTTTATGATTTACTATTTTGCTTGTTTTCCAGATAAGAATGCCGAGGGAAAGCAAGACTAATACACTCTCTCAGGTCACCAGCCTATGTGGGATGAGAGGAGGTTCAAATTCAGGCAGCTGGGCTCAGTTCTTCCCACTCTCCCTGTACATGACAGCACCAAGACAGCCTAATGCAGTGATGAGGAAACTTTGATAGACTGAGCCCCCAACAGCAAACAAAAATCCACTTATTTATCACAAAGCATCAGTACTGCAATTAAACTTGAATACTCAGATTTTAGTTTAGAAAAAAAAAAAAAAACTACAACCATTATTCAGTGTTCAAAATGATCTCTGTGACTTTACAGTTCCTTGCATGTTCAATGGGACCTCTGAACTGGACCCAGAACACACCCTCTGTGCTCCTCCTCTACGTTTTCCTGGTGGCCGGTGACTCCCAGTGCCTGTGGTGGGCACAGTCATCAGCGGAGGAGTTGGAGTTGCTCCTGCATGTCCTATGGACTTGGTCCCCTCTCTCATGTCTTAGGACAGTAAACCCACCGCAGGCAGTCACAGTGAGAACTGCTCATCGTGCTGATTCAAAAACAAAGTGCAGCCTTTGATGGATATAATGACAGTTGTTTTATTTTCTTAAAATCTTTTATCAGCACAGGAGGTTTTTAGGAGATTCTGTAGCTATGCTTCACTGGAAGTTGACAGTATTGGACACCAGGTCACACTGCTGTTCAGAGGTGATCAGAGGGTGTCCTTTGATTCTGGAGGAGGGAAGAAAGTCATTCCACAAGTGCTCCTGCAAGTCTGACTCCTGGCATGCTTCTGAGGTCTTCCTATTGGGTATTATCTAGTGGCAATGGCTGGATGAGGCTTTTTAAAAACTGCATTTTCCTGTTTGATCTCCAAAACTCAAAGACCTTTACCACCTCGAAGAGGAGTTTAAACACCAGAATTGGTGACAGCTCCTGATACGAGACATTAATCCAGTGAGCACATTATACAAATCCGCTGCACATATGCTGACAAAATTTGATTAAAAACATAAGAGTTGCAGTTTTTTAATAATGGATTTAAGTAAAATAATGGTATAAAGAAAATACAGCATCTCTCACTACCCCTTGCCCAGTGTCACAGAAATAAAAAAGGTTCATATGCATTAGGTACTTCAGAAGAAATGTGTTATTAGAGAAGCATTAGGCACAACTCAAAAAACAAAGGAACACACAAGTGAATTATAAAGTTAAGTAAATCAATTTGAGGAAAACAATGAGAGAAATGTGTGCCAAATCTTTTCAGTGGTTCACAGTCCCGGATGAAAAAGTTCTTCATGCTAGCATTCCCTCAATCAATCCATCAATCTCTGTCTCCCTCTCTCTCTCTCTCCTTGTTGCCTCCTATTTTTCTTTGTTTTGTTCTTAATTTTTCTTCTTTTATTTTGTCACATTCAGGACCTTAACATAGGTCCTTTGCAATGAGCTATCTGCCTAATTTTTTTTTAAATTTTGAAACAGGGTCTTAGTAATTTGTTGAGATGCTCAGCCTGAGTTCACATTTGTGATTCTCTACCTCAGCTTCCTCAGCGCTTGGATTATAGCAATGTACCACATTAGACTTCTTAAAGACCAGAATTAATCTAAATGCTTTTCAACTTCCACCTTTATCTCCATGATCAACTAGGAAATAGTTTCTCTAGTACATAAACCGAAAGTAACAACTGCACGGTGAAGAGTGACTGCATATTATATATATTTTTTCCAGCAACCGGCATTGAACTCAGGCTCTCATACTTGAAAGACAGATGCGGCACCACTGAGTTGCATCCCCAGTGCTACCCACTGTAGGATGTTTGCATGTATTCAACATTTCTCCAAATACTTGAAAACAAGTAAAAAAAAATTAGACTTGCAGGAAAATGGCAGAATAATGAGCAGTAGAGAAATAGCCTTTCTGATATTTGACATCAAATGATGGAATACGGCAGCAAGAGAAGGAATAAGGAAATTGTTCCCTGGGACCCAGGAAGGAGCTGAAACAAGAATGAGAGACCATGGATAGAGTGAAGACAGGGACACAACACAGAAGAGGTAGGTGGCAACACTATTTTTTCTTGAACTCCGGCTCCCAGCTCGGGAGTGGTAGCTTAACTTGCAGAGACACAGTGATTACTGGGGAAGCCAGAGTTCTCCATAGATACGTGCATCAGTAGAATAGAGTAGCAGACATTGTAGACTACAAAGGCTGGTGAACTATTTGGGTTCAGATGCCGCCCGGAAGAGGACACTTGGCTGGTAGCCATTTTGGAATGGTGCAGATGGCAATCATGAGACAGAGCAGTTGTAGGTTGGCTCCATTTAGCTATGCCAAGTGTCAAGGTGAGGCTGAGCCAAATTCAAGTTGGCAGGAGGTCAGGGAGCCAAGTTCAGACCTACAAGAGGCCAAATTTAAGACTATGGGGGACCTGAGTTCAAACTAGCAGGGGGTATTTGGGATTTCTCAGGCTGAGAATCTCAGGACCAAGCCTCACAGCCAAAAATAGTGTCAGTTTGAACATCAGTGGTTTTCTGGAATTATCCATGACTGGCACAACACTCTTCTTGGTTTCTGGGATCAGTCCACATGGACTGGGACTCTGTATGCCCCCTCTGTCAACCACTGACAGCAACAGCAGAAACAAACTGAAGTGGACAGTTTTTCCCCCGGCTTTTTGTTTTTTTTCCTTTCTTTGCCTTTTATTTACTTATTTATTTATCTATTTTATTTTTTAATTTTAATTTTAATTTTATTTATTTATTTATTTATTTTTGAGACAGGGTATCACTTTGTAGTTCAGGCTGGCCCTGAGCTCAGTCTCAAACTCACATCACAACAATCCTCCTGCCCCTGCCTCCCGAGTGCTGGGATTACAGGCGTGAGCCACCACGCCTGGCACTGTAGTATGTGAGACTGGTTGCTGCTGGGCGTGAGTCTCCACACCCAGTATTGTATGTGGTTGCCGGGATTGAACCCAGGCCCTTGCACTTTCAAGACTGGCACCGGAACCACTGAGCTAAATGCCCGGCCCAATTTATTTTTATTTTTAATTATTTTCTATTTGTTCACAATTGTTCCTTTTCACGATTGTCCCTGTTTTCACACAAGTGAAAACATTGTTTCTAGTGATTTTTAAATTTTGTTTTGTTCTGCTCTGGTTGTTCTTTTTCTCCTGTCTTTGTTGCCTGCTCCCAAAGCTTGTGTAACCTTCTTTTGTCTTTAGCCTTGCTTCTAATCCCTTTGTCTTCATCTATTTCTCCATCTTTGCACTAATGTACTTTGAATTTTCTTTCCTGAGGTTAATATTGCCCTATTAAGGGGATTTTTACTATACACAACTTTCTGCTTTCACATTTGGTTACACAAATACAATATACAAATCCCATTCATATTGTCAGAGGTGGCAAATTAATAATCACCAGGCAGTCATTTTCTAGGGTGAGTCTGATGCTGTTGTAACTTCTGACTGTACTCCTTTAGCCAAAGTGACATAATTCTCCTAGTCAGCTGTGTTTTCTTCTGTGTCAATACTGAGGTGGCCTAAGGGGCATAAGTAATAGTACAGGCCATTGCTAAAGCATTGAAAAGAATTGGAAAATTTTTTGAGACAGGGTCTGACTTTGTGTTTAGGGTGGCCCTGAGCTCACTATGTAGCCCAGGCAAGCCTCAAACTCACAGCAATCCTCCTGCCTCTTCTTCCTGCATGCCGAGATTACAAATGTGAGCCACTACGCCCAGCACTGTGTATGTGGTTACCAGGGACGGAACCCAGAATCTTGTACTTGGAAGGAAGGTGCTAGAACCACTGAGCTAAATCCCCAGTGCAAAATAAGATGATGTTAACAATTAAATAATAATGCCACTATACCATACTGGAACTTATATGACACAATGTAAGTAGCCTAATGACGACAATTTACAGTGGTTAATTTCTGCATCTCAAAAATGTAACAAGTTCTTAAGAAAAGCTCCAGAAAAAGAACAAATCAAGCCCAAAGCTTGTATGAGGGAAGAAGTTACAAAAATTAGACGAGAAATTCTTGCAGTGTCATTTAGGAAACAGTACAATGATCAACAAATGAACCGTGAATGGTCACACAGAGGTTTGATAGCAACCTACTGATCCAGTTTCTACATTATCAACAGTTTGCATTTAGGCTAAAATCTTCCTGTCACCATTTGAATTCTTTATTTAATTTGAGGTGTAAAGCTGAAAAGAAATGATATAGGTTTGGAGAAAAAGACGGGAATTATTTATGCCATGAGAAGACAGTCTTTGGCTGGTTAAGTCTATATATTTGTGAGACAAAGAACAAAAGAGAGAGAGAGAGAGAGAGCGAGAGAGCAAGAGCACTTATGCATCGATGAGCATCACCATGCAGTACTATGTGTTTTAAAGAGTGAGGAAGCTTCCTCTAGATCTCTCCTTTCCAGTTGACGATTCTATGGGTTGACACCCACATGCTGAATTTCGGACTCAGGGTCAAAAGTGGTCTCAGGGGTGTTACTGGCTGGTAGACACACTAGCTTCTGATGTTACCTCCTGTCTCTGAGCCTATCTCCCACTGCTTAGAGTTGCCTCACCCACCTGTGTATCCCAAGTCAAGCTTGGAAGAAGATCAGTTACATGCGATTAAGATTTTATAAGAATTTTTTTTTTGCTTACACGTAAATTTCAAATAGCACTGCTAGTTTTATGCATTTTATTTTTCTAATTACTAGTGTTTCCTCCTTTGTCTGATAACCATTCCTTCACTTCTGAGGCTGTGTTCTCCCAAACAATTCCTTGAACTCCATCGTGCAGACGTTAGAGGTTTGAAAATTATGTCAAGGCGTAAATAGGGAATGTTTTTCACTTTTGGAAGCCACAGGATCTTTGTTACAATTACAGAGAACGACTGACAGAAATACTTGATGAGTCCGTGTAATGCAGAGCAGGTCACTGGGTGGTGGGAGGTTGGCATTCGGCCCAGGAGGCACAGTTTGGGGATCACTGCTGCTAGTGATGTCTTCATGCTCTTGCTTGCTTTCCCACTGATTGATATGAGAGAGCTCTGCTCTCAGAGTCCAGCCTTTCTTGAGCCCTCAATAGTTCAGCCTTTCAAATGTGCTTCTGCTGGTTGTAGAAGTGCACCTTCTTACCTCAGACATAGAGCAAATATGAAAACCTGCCTCAGAGTGAGTAAGATGGAGTCCTTAATTAAATGTAATAAGGCCAGCACCAGCAATGGTAGTATCTGTTTACTGTGTACTCCCATGGGTGTCCCTATTTATTGTGTGGCTTACAACCTGCCATGTAGTCTTCAGAAGCAGATATTATTGGAACCTCAGTTTCCAGGTGAGGCATCTAGGGCTTTCATGTTACATTTAGAAAAAGGGTTCAAGATCAGATTAGATTCCATGCCTGCCTTTTCCAGGGGCCACTGACCAATAGTAATCTTGTTGTCATGGCCCTAGTTCATAAACTTTATGCTACACTGGTTCCATTTGGATCGACTCTTTACATTCTTAGAAAGATACACTAAAATTTGTTTAATGTTTTTGGTTTATAGGAATCCACATTGTACACAGCATGAAAAAAATTGGGAGCCCTTCTGAAATATTTAATGTAATGGTTAAAACCAAGGAAACAGTGGGTTTCAAAGTCAGAACAGAAAACAGTCTTTTAACTTCTTTTCAATGGTTTTATCCACTCTACCCTACTAGATGGGCTGTGGTTCCTCACCCTTATCTTTAGTCTATTCTTCATAATCAGCCAATGCAATGGAGCAAAGGAGGCCACAGGCCTCACTCAAACAGCCTCACTGAGCTTGTGTTCACTAATATATAACCCTTCCCAGGGTCCAGTGTCCAGCACATCCTCACCTCTGTCCACAGCAGAGACTGAGTTGATACTGGCAAGCAAAATTCTGTGAGAGGATCTAAAGAAAGCTGACCCCGGGGGCCGGGGAGTTAGCTCAGTGGTTCCAGCACCTGTCTTGCAAGCGCAAGAGCCCGGGTTCGATCCCTGGTAACCACATACAATACTGGGCGTGGAGACTCACGCCTAGCAGCAACCAGTACCACATACCTCAGTGCCAGGCATGGTGGCTCATTTCCGTAATCCCAGCACTCGGGAGGCAGAGGCAGGAGGACTGCTGTGATGTGAGTTGGAGGCTAAGCTCAGAGTCAGCCTGAACCTCAAAGCGAGATCTTGTCTCAAAACAAAAACAAACAAACAAACAAAAAATAGAAAGAAAGAAAGCTGACCCCTTGAGTTGCAGCCACATTTCTATCTTGAACCCACATTGTCTGCCATGAGGCCAAGCGATCAGATTGATGAAGCTTCCAAGGGTAATGATCCTAACATCTTCCTCACTGCCTCTGTGGATGTAAAACTAGGCTTTGTCTGAAAACGGGACACATGCCAGGGTATGTGGAGCATCTTTCAGTATCTAAATAGATTTGGTGATCAGTTCTAATAACTAGTAGTGGTCTCTGCCCTTTAAATATAAAAGTGGAGCTGCCTTTCTTTATTGATAATATCATAATTATTCTTTGGTGTCTTCAAATTCATTATGTTTGATGGAGCTTTTACAATCAAGGACATCTCCTTGCCATTTGCATTTTTAATTTTTTCAGTACATAAAACCCTAGCAGAAAACGGAACTTAATCCTTCCAGAGCCTGCCTGGATACCTTGGGGAGGATGTCTGGGTCTTTCTCACTAGATAATAATATTTATTCATTATACTTATTTTCATCAATAGAGATTGATTTTTTTTGTTGGTTCCTTTTTTCCTAGAGTGAGGTGAGGCCTTTCAATAAAATTAATGCTAGCTGAATATACATGCTTTTAAGCTACTCATTATTTCCCTTTAAAATTCAAGTTTCTGAGTAACAAAGCAGAGATTGTTCCTAAGAAGCTGGATTCAGCACATCCTGGTCAAAAGGACATAATATTAATAAAATCTGCACACAACCTTTTAAGAGGTGTTCACTCATATTCTCTTTAAAGAGTGCCAGAGAGAACATATTTGACCAGCTTACAAAGCAGTAATGGTGCTTGGGAAATTTATTTTTTTCAAAGTTAAAATAATGCATATAACTTATTTTTGGTACATATAATCTTCATTATTGATTCAAATCACCATGGTGGCCTTATCTGGTGATGAATTTAGATGGTATTTAAGTAGCGTTGATATTATCAAATGACGTCAGATTTAATTAGTAGAAAGCAGATTTTATAAACATTGACCTTGGTTTAGGAGGAATGGAAAAAAGAAACTCTGAAGATAAGGAGATAACAATTGATGGATAGAACATTATTCTATTTGAGGAAATGGAAAATGGGAAAGCATTTAGAAATTGAATGCATGACCTGCAAAACAAGATCAAATTAAAAACTGTCAGACTGGTAAAAAATCCCTGAATGTGTGAAGGCAGGAGACCATTCTTGTTCTGAAATGTAAATGAGTAGTTAGAAAAGTCTGAACTGAAAACTGGTTTCCTTATTGCAAGTAAAAGGGAAAACAATGAAAGAGAGGGGGAAATACACACATACATACATACATATATATATATATGTACATGTGTGTATATATATAAAAATGTATATTTTTATATATATATACACATGTACATATATACATATGTATATACATATATACACACATATATACATACATATACACATGTGTATATATACACATGTACGTATATATACATATATATACACTGGATCTAAATTGATGGTAACGTTGGAACAGAGATAAGTGCTAACAGTGGCATAAACTAAGTTAATTATACATTCATAAGGAAAATGATTTTCTACCTGTGTTATGCAAAAGAATGGAAATTACTACTTAAGGAATTGCAAGATGTTTTAACCTGTGATTATATAAAGTGTAGTATAATCTACTACACTCCCTAAGCATTGTCTTGTGTATGGTAGGTGCTCAATAATTATTTACTGAAAAAATGTGGGATTATTAAAATAAATTTGAAAATAACCAAGACCCATAAAAGACAATGTTACCATATTTCCCATGACTACGTATGAACAAATTGGATAATATTTTTCTAGGGTTTCAGAGAAAAACAGAAAAAGAGTACTGATAATACTGTGGATTTTTATACTTATAGGAAATCCTACCATAATTTCCCTGAACTATAATTTACCTCTGTGCACTGTGATGATAATAAAGAAGTAGGATTATTAAAAATACCATAAAGAAATCCTAAGGATATAAATCACAACTAAGAGGGCAAGTGATCTTAATTTACCAATCCTAGAGAGATTTGAACATAAAATAAATAGATTTTTCAGACAAGTGAATTTCAAAAGATAGGCAAAACGGGACTGAATATTGAGCTAATATTAGTCAGAGAGGAATGACAACAGCACATTACATTTAAAACACAGTCATATTTTAAAATCTCACGGTTCATAATTCATCAGAAAGAGGGTAGATATTAAATCATTTGGTGAATGAGAGACTGAGCATGAGCAGTTCATTCAGCCAGTCATTTGACTAATATTTACTGAACATTTTTTATTTGCCAAGATGAGTGCCAGAAAAATCAAGATATAAGAATGAGGCTTTGCTTTCAAGCTGCTTACACTGTAATCAGAAAGAGGCACTAATTAATTGGCCACACACAGTTTGTATAATGGCAAAGCAAGAGAGAAAACACAAAAAGCAAAGGACGGTACCTCCAACTGATCACTAAATAAATATATTTTTGAATGGAAGGTTGATCGGATTTAAAGAGTTAGAGAAAATCCTTCCTGATGAAACAATGGTAATGCTGATATAGGAAGAATGGCTTTTCCATCTGAAGAAGAATAGAGAGAAAGTATGTGCAAAGGTCCTGTGGTAGAAGTGAGAATGTCAAGAATGTTCTCAAAATGTTACTATTCACCCATTAAGATACACATCCATCAGTTCCCCCAAGCTGCTCAGGCAACTATATTTTCTCTCCAGTCCTCAAAGTACTAGAGTCATGACAGAATACCTTTCACTGAATTCTAGCATAATTGTATTACATTTTCTCCAGCTGACCCATAAATTCAATGTGAATTATTCTCCCCTAGCTCACTCAATTTCTTGGTTGCTCACTCATCAGTTCACAGAGTGACATAGACAGAGTCTTAAGAATTGTATTATACATGTAAATTCAGGAAAGGTGTAGTAGCCTGCTTTCTTTTATAATGTCGAAATAGTAAACATGAAAAGCAATTCCATTTACTTTCTAAGATTTTTTTAAAGAGAGAACGTATAACAGGAATGTTGTTTAAGCAACTGAAAAGCACGGGTTTTCAAGGATAAGAACAAAACATGGCAAGTTGTCCTGAGGTAGTAAACAGCGCAAACGCCATTTTGGCAAGATGATTATGCAGCACCCACAAAGCAAAAATAAATGTGCCTTGAAATTTTGAAAATTATTCTAATGTATAATTTTCAAAATCTAAGGATGAGGTATTGTCATTTTTAGGGACTCATAACCATTTATGAATGTTATTGTAGGACATGAAAAACACATTAATGCATCTTCCTTAATTAGCAATTCACTGGGGAATGTGATGCTTCCTCGTCTTCTAGCCATTGCTGGGTTTGCTTTCTTTCTCCTCCATAACAAGGCATTTATACCCAAAGTGGTGGAGTTAAACGTCCCTAAAGACTTGAACACAGCTCTCCTCTGCTTGTTCACGGAGGCTACGGTGGTATCGATTTTATAGTGTGTGGAGCAGTATTCTTTTTTTCTAACTATTGCTGCCTCTTTTCACTTTTTTTTAAGGAAGTCAATATTTCAGCATTTACATGTCTTTCCCCCAGTTATCCTATGAAATAGAAATAATAGTCTTGAACTCCCCAAAGTATTATGGGAATACTGTTACTATGGAGTACTTGGGTTATGTACCAGGAATTAGATCTCCGATGTATTCAAATTAGACCCAATGGATTCCTGCAGGTGAACCCACAATATGGTAGATGTCACACCCAACTATCATTTAGTTAAAGAGTGAAATGACAGAAGCAAAAGAATGTGTGTGTATGTCTTTATACGCGCACACATGAGCACATGCAGTGATTATCATGTACAGTGTATAATTATACACGTGAGAAAGCGAATTATTATGAGACAATTTCACACTAAAACATTTTAATGGGTCCCACCATTTCTCATAAGTCACTTACAAGCACAGAATTTCATAAAAGATTTTTATAATTGACATCTTTATTGGTACATTACATATACACATCATAATTGCACTCTACAATGGGTATTTGTACCAGTATAAGACACAACTTAATTCTCATTTTTTCCCATAGTCCTACCCACCCTACAACCCCCTTATATACATACAATTTGTTTCCTTTCTTTTTTGTTATAATCTCATTACTTTTATCCCTTCGCCCTATTACACTTTAAGTATTTTCTATTTCATAATAAATAACATACAATTCTAGAACTTATTTAGGAATCATGATTGAAATAGTGATGAAAGCTTTTCTTTGCCTGGCAGTCATTCAACAAACTAATCATATCATGTAAATATCATATACATTGGCACCAATGTACCATTCTCTGAGTCTAGATTTACTTTTTGCCAGCTCACTTTTCTGGCTGAATCAGAAAGGTATTTTATACAAGATTTATTGTACTTGTCTTCATTGGCACATTTATAATAGAAATGTTTAAAATTCACATAAGTGAAAAAAAAATAAAAACAAAATAAAATAGCCTTGTCCGCTAAAAGCAAAATGGTGGAATCAGGAAGTTCCAAAGGTCAACAATGACTTTTGGAGCAGCAAAAAGTGCTCGGACAGTATTTCAAATGAAAAGGTCCAGTTCACAATGTCTTATCCAAGGGTAGACTTTATATGTTCAAATAACTTAAAAGTCACATTGAGTCTAGGAATTTATTACAGTAAAAACTATGTCATGTCTTTGCTCTACCCTGCTTCTTTCTTGATTTCAAATTCTACCTTACCCTTGTACAATCAAAAAGAGTTGGCACTATGGTTGGATGTCGTTACTAAAAATAAGTGATAGAGGGCCCAAGTAGATAAACACTTTCCCACTTACATGAGATTGATTGGATTTCCTTTTATGTCTCATCTATAAATAAATTTATTCAACCAATGTGAGGATGCTAAACATATTTTTCTATTATGTATGTTTCATCTTTTACTATCATTCATGCCAGTACATAAATGTCAAGTCTATTTTTGTCTTAATGACTTCATAATATGAATTCATAATATGTATTCGCATCTGACACTCATGGGCTACACAACATTAAACCAGTGTTTAACATCTCTGCAGTTCAGTCAGCCTCACTGTCTGAAAACTGGGGATAATTACAGTAACTATATATTGTTTGGATATGGAAAAATTAAGTGACATGGCAAATTAAATTGCTGAGTATGCTACACATATATAATAAAACCCCACAAATATGATACATTACTAAGGATGTTATTTATATCATCTTTATTAATTGTGTCAATTCCCCAAGAACATAGTTTTTAATTATTCAGCAGCATAAACAACAGTGCAATAGATATTCATACATTTATTTTCGTGCGCTGTTTCCTCCTCTGCCTTTAAATTAATTTATAGGAACTAAACTAAAATATCACAAACACTGCTCACATAAAATGTAGAGACAGAAGATTATGTGTTACTCTGAGAAGGGTGTCAGTTCATACATCGGTGTCTGACAACAGCTCGCCATCTCTTCAGTGGCGTTACAGTGTCTAAATGATAACAAGTGAGCCTGATCTAAATTCTACCCAACCTTAAAGTGAATATTCTTCATAGCCTGTTTTCTTATAATGTTACAGATATTTAAAACAGTAATAAAAACAAAGTAAAATGGTGTTTGGAGATCATAAAAAAAGAGTTTTCCAACTGTGAATCCCGTTGCTATTGATTATGAAAGTGTCTGGGGAAGAGTTAAATAATACTTGTGGGGTGAGCGGCCTTGGTTTCTAACTAGGAAACTCAGGAAAAAAGCCAAGTCTGTTTAATTTCCCACAATACATCACTTCAACCATCTGTGAGGATGATAATGTTCTCTTTAATGAGGAAACAATTATGGAATAAAGGGGGTTTGGGGGCATGAGTTGAGACATACTACTTGTTCTTCAATTAGCTCTTTGTGAATGGGTTGCCATGACACATAACATAATGAATTAATGTTTGCAAAACTAATGTTGAACAAAATCAAGATTCATGACCTAAAATGAAATAATATGCCCAATTCCAACTGTGTTACACTGTGTCCTTGATAAACTTATAATCCCACTTTTGCTGTGTTCATGAGTAACTGGATAGGGTTAAGGAAAACATGAACTACAAGGAGAAGCTACTCACACAGAATACAGAATGATTTCCAAAATATCTGTTTGGGTTTTGTTCTCTTTTAAATTTTGTTTCCCCACCTATAACTCTTCTTTCAGTATTTCTATATATTTTTTTGTTGTTGTTGAGTTTAACTCTGTATCTAACAAATCTCTAGACCTGGTCTGCATGGGAAGTATTTAGGCTCTATCATTGGCTGTATAGAAATAGGATAATTTCTTAAAAAGCTTTTTTTGAGGCAGAAAGAGATGAGTATACAAGGAACAATACCATAAATTATAAGACTGAGTCTTTCAGTGAACATGCGCTCCAACTGGACATTAAAATTCATCTCTATAATGGTGCCACAAACAACATTCTTGGAAAAAAAATCAAAAGATATTCTAAATTATGTGAAACATTTGGTTTATAAGGACAAGTGTTTTTTTTGGGTTTTTTTTTCCCTTGTAAGATTTCCTAGAAACACAATTTATGCCCTAACATGCTTAAAGGCTAGGGTTCTCCCAAGCAACAGCAGCTTTTGTTCAGCATTTCTGGCTTTGGATGGATTCATGGACCGTTTGCAATCAGTGTTGAAATGCAAGCTCCAGTGAAAACTGTGAGAAGCTGAGAAATGTTACATGCATAATTCATAGTTTCTTCATCACTGGATGTGTGTGTGTGTGTGTGTGTGTGTGTGTGTGTGTGTGTGTGTGTGTGTATTCAGGGTTACACTGCTATCCCAGTTCACTCAGTGTATGAGTTTAGATAGAGTCAACATTCTTTTACTCATTTTTTTAAAAATCACATACACTTGCATGAAAAGGAAGATTTTCTGCACGGAATTCTTAATTCCACACTCCCAAATTTCAACTGTTATCTGCAGAGCTTTAGGAACATTTGCTTTCTATGAAATGCTCTAATTTCACTGTATATTTTTTGTATCTGCCCCCGCCCCCCATATTTAGCTATCTATAATGGCCTACCTACAACTCCAGGAACACTCCAGGCTAGTTCCTATTTCAAGATGGTCTGGACTTGAGTCATAGTCTCAGTTCTTTGGTGTTACTGTGCCAGAGTCGCAATTCAGGGTCATACCACATGGCCATCTGGAAAGAGCAGCCCACCATGTAGTGGCAGCTTCTCTCAGAGCCAAGAGGAGCAAGTGTTAAGTTCTCTGGCAACCTAGTCCCAGAAATGACATTTGACCACTCATCTTCTATTGATTAGAAGCTCACTGCTGAGGCCAGTCTACTCTCTAGGGGTGAAGACTACAAAATGACATTGATAACAGTAAGGAGGAGTCCTGTGGGCCTCAGTGGAACCTCTCCCCAGCCGTCAACTCAGGGCAATGGCGGAACTGCCTCCTTCTGAGAGATCGTGCCTGAAGGAAAATCGCAAGACTTTGTGGGATTGTGATCCACAGAAACTGGAAGTGATACAAAGGTGCTTTGTTAAACCCACATATTCTAAAGACAATGATTAGGCAGATGAGTACCTACCACACCACCTAACACTAGGTTTATTTTAGTCTTTGTTTTCAGGCATTTCTTTTCTCAGTTTCCAAGTCACTTCCCTAGAAATCTTCTCCCTAATCCTCACATAGGTAGTAGTCTCTCTCCTTGTCCTACATGCTTTACTTAAATGTTTGTATCTTTATTACATTACTGAGTGGTACAGCTGTGTTATGTGTTTGTGACAGGTAGAAGGTCACTGATTTTACCCAGTAATCAGTAAAGAGAGAGTCTTTGGAATGACTGAGATACATAAGCTCGCTAGCTCACTTAATCACTCATAAATACATTTGTTCAATACTATTTAGAGAAATAACAAAAAATGAACCATAGCATTAAGTTTCTTTATACTAATATCTAATTTCTCCATATCATAAGAAGCATAAATCTAGAGTCAAAATAGCAAATGTATTTTTCCTCTGTAGACGAAATGCATGATTACCAAGATGACATTAATTTTTCAAGTATCCTGGTGATGTGATTTTAGATGTGATAACAGATTCATGGCTATAGATGTGTTGATCTCAATACAGCACTCACATCTACCAAAGTTAGAATAAATGTCAACCATTACTCTTAGTTTACTTTACATTAAAAACATTTAGGCATTTCTTCTAATTACTCTCACCAGCTATCTAAACGGAACTGACAAACTCTTTAGCACTGTCCACTAACAGTTTAATCTCCTTTCAAACACATCCTACCATTGCCCCCATTATACAAATTTTAATTTCCCTTAATAGATGATGGAAACTACTGAAGGAGGCATTTCTTTTATTCTTACTAGCACATGCTTTTGTGCAAACTACTCTGTCTGGAAAGTCTCCATCCTAGATTGCCTTGTGTTTTACTCAAAACCCAGCTGAATTTTCATTACTTCCAGGGAATCCTTATTCACTTTGTTTCTTATGTACCTTTACAGAAAATATTCATGACTCTATTTGTGCACATTTAATTGATATCCCAAGCAGAATTCTCTAGTCAATTGTTGGCATCGGACTTCTACATTATTTTTTTTTTTCTGGGCTACATTAATCTCTGTGACAAAATCTTTTCATTTTTCTATCTTACCTCAGAAATATAGGAAAAGTTTATCTGTCACTGGATACATTGAATGGAAACAAATTTCATTACCCAGTTCAAGCATAGTGCTCAGATACTTTCCCACAAAGCTAACATAAGGTCCTGTGCACAGGCAGAAGCAAAAACGCTAAGGAGTAGAAGAACGACTCACTTAGCAGAAGTAGAAAGGGGTGGGGAAGGGCCACTAGCTTTGTCTGGAAAGTGATTCTTTTCTTTGTATTTTCCCATGCTAGAGACTGAACTCAGGGCCTTAAGCATACTAGGCAAGTGCTCTGCGGCTTAGTCATTCCACGAGCTCCTTTCTCTCATGTACTCTGGATATAGGCTCCTATAGATATATATGTCCAATTTGAGAAAACCACAGAAATATGATCCCTGCAGGTAACTGATGATGACTACACTTGCATTTCCATTCCCTCTTGATTTTATAATTTCTCTTATCTTAAATAAGATAAGCAACATCAACAACCCAAACACAGTTATGACTGGAAATTTCTAGAGCTAAGCTCTTATTGGCAAAACTGAGGAGAGAGAAGTTGTCTCAGTTGATTAGATGTATCTACTTTTAAACAGCTATTGGATTTTTGTAAGCTTTCTTAAAATTTGCAACTATTTTTCACTCTACAATTGTAGAGGGAAAGAGATTCAATTCACAGAATGTCAACCCATTAAAATGTCATGAAAGTAGAAAATTTCAGCAACAGTTGTGCTATCTTAAGGCAGAGGGACCTTGGCAATAAAACCTTCCAAATTTAAGTGACTGTTTCAACAACAACTCTTTTTTGAATGGCAGGATAAAGTTTACTATGGAGGCAGAGGGCCAGATGGATACAGTCAGCAGTAATGATATGCTTGGACATGTGTGCCAGTTCCTGTGGGCCGCTGTAACAAAATACCACAAAATAGGTGAATTCTAAAACATAGAAATGTGAGTGGGTTTCAAGATGGTCACTTTCTAATGAGGCTCCTTTTCTGGATAAAAATGGCATACCTGTCCCGGTATCCTCACAGGATGCAGGAGGAGAGGGTGTTTCTCAGGATCCTTTGAAAGGGAACTTGAGTCACTCATGAAAGGTCCCTGTCTTCTGACTTAATCCCCTCCCAAATATACCATCACCTTGAGGATTATACTTTTAATGTTGGGCTTTTTGGAAGACATAAACAGTAAATCTACTTCAATAAATGTGTATCCTGATGTGAATGTTGGGAAGGAAAATTTACTCACACAATGTGCACTTAACATTCTGCACTGCTATATTTTCCATTCAAAGATATCATGCTGGTAAAAGGCATAGAATTTCCAAAAAAACTAAGAATTATGTTAAGTTTAAAGTGAACTATTTTTTGGCATAAATGAGATGATATTGTCCATCAGGGAGAGTTAGCTCATTGTAGTCACCAGAAGACAAGGCTCAAAGTCAATGTGCAAATATCAAGAATTACTGAAGCTTTTTTTTTTTTTTAGACAGGGTTTCACTTTGTAGTTCAGGCTGCCCCTGAGCTCAGCCTCAAACTCACATCACAGCAATCCTCCTGCTTCTGCCTCCCGAGTGCTGGGATTGCAGGCATGAGCCACTATGCCTGGCACTGTGATATGTGGTACTGGTTGCTGCTGGGCGTGAGTCTTCATGCCCAGTATTGTATGTGGTTACCAGGGATCGAACCCGGATCCTTGTGCTTGCAAGACAGGCGCTGGAACCACTGAGCTAAATCCCCGGCCCAGAAGCACTTCATTTTTTAAAGGAAAAGTCAACTGAACTTGTAGAGTAAAAAGGCTTTTGCATATTACAAATACATTTTTTTAAAGTCCAGTTTTAAAAGTTCCTGGCTTTTCAACAGCCACAATGCTAAGAAAAATAGTAGGCTAGCTATGAAACAAAGGAATCATTGAGAGACCAATAGAAACTGCTACTGCCTTGAGAGAACATGGATTATTAAAGAAGAAAAGTTGAAGTAAAGATTCAATACACCAAGAGGTACCACACAAGAACTCTTAGAAAGAGCCAAATTAAAAGAGAGTGACAATTTTCAGAGCACATGAATTTTGCCTTTCATCTTCTTTGTTCGTGTTTTAGTTGGCTGTCCTGCCCCACGTATTGCTTGCTCATTCATCACATGGATTGCTAATTAGCTTCTTACACCTCTGACCACATGGTAACAGTGTGTTTCTACTAGTATTTCTCTTCTAGTTATTATTTCTGGGAAAAATGCTTTTGGTCATTTTCATATCTAATGCTATGAAAATTACATCCACTGTGTTCTTGTTCCACTCACTCAAACCCCTCCCTTTTTGCCATTTGCACTGAAATACCAGTTTGATGCACCCTTTCATGTTTCTGACTGACAGAGAAGACTAAAAAGAAATGTATTTGGATAAACAGGTTAACCTTTTTCTGTCCACAATTCTGACCTTCCTTCAATTATCTCATCCCCTCCATGGTTTCCTTAAGGGATCCAAGAAGCGGTATGAAATATGACCCCGAAGACAGACAGTATTACACAATACTGAAAATACTATACAATACCGGAAACATCGTACCATTACAAAAGACAGGTTTCCTTCCCAGAGGCTCAATTGGCCCACAACAGACAAAGATAAAGAAAGATTCACTTCCTCTTGAAAATGTGTAAAACTGAGGAGATGTCTACTCCACTGTTTTATTCACTTCTAATACATTGTCATCATTCTATTCAAAACAAGAGACGAGAAAATTCTGTTTCAGAAAAAGAAAGCATATTTCAGAGCTGACACTATAGTCATTGCTCTGATTTACTGAACAGAGTGAGACACCTATCTTTTCTGTTACAAAGTATCTATTCATGCTTGACAATGGCAATTATTAGTAACAATCTCAACTGAAGACACTTTGCTATTTGTAATTTAGAACTGATGCAGAATATACAAATGTCTATAGGAGACAGAACAACAAAACTTTCAGTGGTTTTCATTCTAAAACACCCCGATCCTTTGTACTATTTCTAATTAAAGTCTCCGGAAAGAATAGAATTGCAGTCATAACTCACAATTCACCATCGCTTGGAAGCAGAATGAAACTATCAGTAAAATAGGAAAGCCAGTTCTAAAAAAATCACCCCAGCAAACAACCAAAAACATAATGACCAATAACTAGGCATAAAATGTGGCAGTTTTGATTACCCAGGAGCACTAACATACACGGCACAGATGGTACTGCTATGCTACCGATATATCTGTTTCTTCAAATCTTATACATGATGGAAGCTGGAACGATTGAAAAGTAGTAAGACCATCAGTACCAAGTATTCATGAATGGGCCCCTGGGATTTTCAAAAGAAACATAATAACTTGCCCCTGCTTCTTTTTTTTCCCCTTGGAACTCCTAGAGACTGGCAATCAGGTTCCTGTCAGCAAATGGGTAGAACACTAATCTCTACAGTTTCTCCTATTTAAAATTTTTTTAAGAATGAAATTGAGTTAATTAGTACATTTAAAGAATACATTATGATCTCATTCTTCATTGGCAATTTGTACCTGTATGTAATATGTCTTGATACTTATTTTTTCCCACTGTCCTGCCGTCCCTTCAAACACCCCCTTATACATAACCTTTGTATTTTTTTTTTTTTTTTTTACCATCAAACTTTTTTCTTTTCTGTCTTGGCCTTGCTTTTTCTACTAAATAGTGCTGAAAGAAGGGACCATGTGTAAGGAAGATGACTTGCACTGAATTTGTTGATTCCTTGACCTTGGCCTTCTTTGCTCTAGGACTATGAGAAGTAAAATTGTGCTACTCGTAAGCTGATTGATTTCTGGTATTTTATTATAGTAGCCCAACCAGACTAACAGGCACCGATGGATATTTCAGGGTTCTCTGAATGCTGACTTTACTACAATGCACACAGAATATCTTTATTCTAGACTCACTCAACTGGCAGTTCTTTCTATATATTCTTACTCTCCACTTCTCTCTTTGAATCATTCATAAATTTTGATAAGATTGTGATAAATCAGGAATGAAGTTTCCTTTATATCACTGCTTCTGCAATTTTAACATGCAAGGGAGTAACTTGATGACCTTGTTAAAATGCAGATTCCGACTGAAAAATCTAGATCAAAAAATAACAATTCTGCCTTCCAAACAGGCTCCCAGGAATCCTAATGTTGCCAGTCCCTGAACTGCATTTCTAGTAGAGTATTTATATATACTACTTTGGCATGGGAAAACAGCAGTATTACATACAGCCAAGTCGAAAATCACTACTATTGCTATTTTCTGCAATTAAAGTCTGAAACAAAGAAGTCTTCATTTGTTATGATTCACAAAGACTGAGAAGAAAAGTAGTGACAGCAAATTTCACAATAAACTCGACACTGTTAATTTGATAACCTTAAGCAAAATGTATGTCTCCAAGCATACTCTTTTTATTAATATCTGGGGAAAGATATTAATTTATAATAAAATAGCATGTGAAGATGAAATGACATATTGTGTTGAAGGGACTTGCACATAGTAAGAGCTGAATAGACATTATTCATTTACTACCGATATTACTAATAACATTAGTCATTAATATTTCAATAAAATGGAATATTAAAGATCACAGCAGAAATCCAACCCATTGTACTTAATACACAGGTGAGGAAATTGAAGCCTTGGAGGTGCAAGTGACATGTCTATGATCACATAACAAATCAATAATAGAACTAAAATACCAATCTGATCATTTTAAATACAAGCAATTATTTATTTCAGCTATTCATTCATCAGGCATTTGAGTGTCAACTATCTGTCAACAGCTGTGCCTGAAAAACTAAATAGGGACAGGAGACACTGTCCTCATGAAACTTGAGGCATTATTTTCTACTGTAGGCATTTAAATAACTATTCAGAAAATTGCTTTGGTAAAAGAAAACTGCTATAATGGAGGAAAGCCATAAATTAAATAGAAGTTTCAAGGGAAAATAGAGAACTACAAGTTTTCGAGGGAAGTATGGAAGAGAAAGATATTGTAGGCACAATGACTGGCATCCGCTAAAGGATCATCAAGCTGTGATAGTAACAGGAGATGAACATGGAAGTGACAGTCCAACAACTGAGGAAGGGTCTTGTGAACACCCAGAAGGATGAGCCTGCACTGTAAAAGAGAAGGTATACTAAGTATCAGAGATTCACTCTCTGTTGTCTTTTTTGCCATGTACAATGACTTCGTTTTTGAATTAGTTATATACTTTGAACAACTGGGGCACTGTACAGAAATTTTAAGATTTTAGCTTCCCAAGAAAATTCAGAAAATTATAATGTACTCAGTATATTACTTATGTAACAAAGCTGAGTTACAATTAGGATATAGTAGCCCCTTTAAAAATGGTTTATATGTGTTCCAGCTTCAAATTCTTTTTTTTTTTTTTTTTTTTTTTTTAGGTTTTTGGAGACAGGATCTTGCTTTTGTGGTTCAGGCTGGCCCTGAGCTCAGCCTCAAACTCACATCACAATCCTCCTGCCTCTGCCTCCCGAGTGCTGGGATTACAGGCGTGAGCCACCACGCCCAGCACTGTGGTATGTGGTACTGGTTGCTGCTGGGTGTGGGTCTCCACACCCAGTATTGTTATGTGGTTACCGGGGAATCGAACCCGGGT
>PVIR01003769.1:15529-37373 GCA_004026965.1 Petromus typicus | reverse complement strand
AGCTTCAAATTCTTAGAGATATGCACTTCAATTGGTTGTGCCTTTGTGATGTATAACCAAGGTAATCAATATTGTAAACTTTTTCTAGTTTTAACATTCAACAGTACTGATCTGTTTAGGACCCGGATTTCTTCTTTAGTGAGTGATTTAACAAAGTGACAGATGTCCTGAATATTAACTACACTGTACAAAGTTAATCAGTGATACCGAGAACATGCATCATGGTCGTGAGGTCCTCTGCTAGTTTTGATCAGTATCTAAGAGGCCAAATTCACAAGTTAATTTTCCTTAGACATAATTTAGCTTTCTTTATCCATGCCTATAAACAGAAATGAAGAGTTACTATTAATCTGGGCATAGTGACACATGCTTATAATTCCAACACATGGGAGACTAAGGCAGGATGATCACCATGAATTTGAGGAGAGCCTGGGTTACATAGTGAGTTCAAGGCCAGACTGAACTACACAGCAGAAAATTACTACTGAATCATCATATATGGTATGAAATTCCAAAATATTAAAGTAAAATAAGTTGTTTATTCACACTAATATTCTCTACATAAATACAAAGGAAGTAAATATAAAGTAAACCCCAGAATAAAATGCGTTCAAAAGCAGGCATTATAAAAAGCTCTACTGTGCAAGAATATGACAGAGATAGTTTATAGAAAATAGTTTCATAAACTAAGTGCTGAAACATATTTGTAGAATAGATAAAACTTCCCTCAAATATTTATATGACTGTCCAAAATCTAGAACAAAATTCCCCAAACTGGTTCATTTTTATGAAATCATCAAATTCCACTAAGATATTTAAAACCAGAAGGGAAATTTTAATGTGATGCTTATATAAATGTACAAAATCTATTTATTTATTCATTTGGTATTTTGTAGGAGATAAAACTGTGTGCTTTCTGGAGGTATCATACATATTTATTTAACTAAGGCTTTAGAGAAGTAATGTGAAAGTGCAGTACTGATATAATTTCCAAAATGTGTTGGCATACAATAGGCAAACATAAGATTTATGCATTTAGGTAACATTATAAAATGTTTCTGAAATTAAATGATAAATGAGAACTGTCAGTATTTTTATTTGTTCTTTTGTTTGTGATGGATAGATTGTGTACCACTTGGCCATAGCTATATTTATTATAAAGATCCTTTATTACTTGTTCATAGTTTTGGGGTGACATTTTTGGATGCTATATCTGTGGAATAGAATGATGCCTTTACGAAATGCCATAGGTAGCTTTCCATGGTACCTTTCCATGGTACCTCATTATCTATGGCTTTTTATAATTCACTAAAAGTTTGCCTAGTACAACATTATACATTTTAAGAATACAACTGAAATATTTCTAGTAAGCATACTCAATTTGTAGCCATGACAATGATGTAACATTAGAAGCTTCTGTAACCTTAGTAAGATTGAACCTTGTTACAGTTAATTCCCATTTCCAGATCTAGTCCAGATAACCACAACTTCATTTTTAGTATCTGAATTGGTCAGCTTTCCATTGCTGAAACAAAATATCTGACACCCACAAACTAAAGGAGAAAAAGTAACAAAATGAAAGATCATGGTATTAAAGATTTTAATTTATCATCATCTCATTTCTGAACATCATGAGGGAAGGAAATGGGGGCATAGCTATTTAGTTTTCTGTGGACAGCAAATCAAGTACAGGGAAGAGCATCAAAAAGGAAGGAGTTAAGGAGCAGATATTGCCCCAAAGTTCACACCTTGACAACCCACTGAGGCACATCCAGAAGGACAGATTGGTCTATGCATCTCTCAAGCCAATCAAGTTGACAAACATATTTAACTGCCACACCTCACACGTTGTCAGTTTAACACCCAAATACATTTTCTCAAACAATATTTGCTCTTCAAATAAGGACAACATCCAAATCATGTTTATCCCATGCATAATGTAAGTAGCCAGTGGGAAACCTAACATGTAGAATTCTTTCCTTGAAGTCTCAACACTCCAGCACTCCTCAAAAATGCTGAGTCCCAATTAGCTGAGACTCAAAGGAAACCCTTATCTTTGAATATCAATAAAATTCAAAAAGAAAGACATTTAATCTCAAGATAAAATGGAGCAGGTTAAATAGTTTCATTCTCATTGGGACTAACAGGGAAAAAGAACAACAGGATCAAACCAAAAAACCCAGCAAGGCAAAAAGTCTGTAGTTTAATGGTGGGATATAGGCCATGCCACGGTAAGATGTATGTTCCATGTGGCTTAGGCCACACTGGTTGATCATGCTGGTTGCAGTTCATACAGCCTCTCTTGGGCTGCCTTCACTCTAGGTCTGTGGCCTTTCACATAAGATAATCCATGTTTCTGGCATCTCTGGCTTCCTTGGGTCTTGACTTCAATCTCAAAACTTCTAGTACCACACTCTCAAAGTCCCCTACAAGAGACTATAAACCTGTTTCACATTTTTTTCCTTGATTCCCAAGCCTTCCCATTAGAAATAAAAGTTAAACCCTGTGTAATCTCAAAACTTGCATATACTGTATGTTGGAAGACCAACCCCACAGGGACAACATCCAGTTCTTCCAAGCAGAGGAGTAAATGAGCTTCCTTGAGCCACTGCTGCAACAACAACAAAAAATCCTGAGGGACTGACTCCATAGGCGGACATTCTCTAGGACCAAATACTTTCATTTCAAATTAAAGGTCTATACTTTTGAATGCTAGAATTAGTGAAGGGTGATATCTTGTTCATCCCTGAGATTCCCTAAAGGCATCTTTCTTTTAGTCCTAGTTCTCAGTACTTACTTTCTTTCTAATGGTCCTAATCCCTCTATCTTCTTTAGCTCCAAATTAACAAGAGGTTCTTATTGAGCTAAAATTTAAGGATTTCAACTATTTATACTCTCCTTTTTTCTCTCAGTTTTCACTGTAAGTGCATGTTAAAATAAGCATCAGTGCCCATGTCATACTTTGAATGCTGGACTGCCTTGAAATATCCTTCACCAGATCTATTAGTCTGCCCTCTTTAAACACAACTTCATACACAATATTAGGATATATACAAAATGTAGACAGTTTCATTTTGTTTTTGCCAGACTGTAATAAGCACAGCCTCTAGCCTAGTTTTCAATAACGTTCTGATTCTAATCTGCGATCTTATGAGCCTGACCTTAACTGTCCACATTCCTAACGGCCTTAGACTAGTCTGAATTCTGAAGAGAATTATTCTTCAGGCACTGCTGATGGAATTTCACACTTTCTATAGCTTAGTGTTCAAAACTTGCCTAAACTCCTCCTGAAAACAAGTTCCAAATGTGTCTCAGATATAGTCACAGCAGCAATCCAGAATCTCAACATCATTAGCAACAACAACAGCAACAACAATAAAGTCTGTTTTGGTAACTTCTCTACTTCCAGGACAAAAATGCATTACACTCAAAAGAAGAAAAATGTTGACTTGACCTATGATTTCAGAGATTTCAGTATATGAGTACCTGGCTGGAAGGCAAAAAATCATGCCTGGAGGGAATGATGGGACAAAAATGCTCATTTAATGGTGGACAGGAACCTGAGTACAGTAGGATACTACAAGAAAGGAAAGGGTGAAGACCAGATGTAGTTCCACAGTCACACACTTATGACCCAGCCCAGCACCTTCAGGAGTCTATTTACTGCTCTAGGTGCCTCTCAAACCAACTAAGTTGACAGCCCACTGATTTGCCTTTTTCTGACCCCTTTATATAAATCTACACACTTACTTTGTGGTATTTTGTGTCTAGATGCTTACAATTAGCATCTCTCTTTTTTTATGTTCACTAGTGTTTTACATATTTCAGTACTTTACTTTTTTGTGACATAAATATAACATATAGTAATATTCATATCTAGCCTACTTTTCCATATAATTTATAATATATAAAAATTATTCTGTTGAAATCCCACTAAAAATGCTTTAGGTTTCAGTAATTATAACCTCAGAACTTCTCTGCTAATGGAGCCAGATGTGAAATATGCATCTGGGTTATATTGATCTTTAAGTTCACCAGGGCCTGTTCACTTCTCAGTTTATAAGCTATTTTTTATTTTCAGAAGTGAAAACTGAATCCTGGGCCATCTCCAGCCCCTTTCCTTTGAGACAAGATCTCACTAAGTAAGTGGCCCACACTGGGCTAAATTTTGTGAAATTCCTTCTTCAGCTTCCTGGAGTGCTGATATTATGGGCATATATCCACACTTCTGACTATAAACTATTCTAACATAACCAGCAAGTTACCAACTAACCAAATGGGATGTGATGTTACTGTGACTTGACATTTTCATAAAATTTTGGAAAATACAAGTCATGATTTTTCTAGCCTCTATCATATAACCAAGGCCAGTACTTGAGCCATAGGGAAGAGATTTGAGGAAAGAATTACACAAGGAAAAATCTATTAATAAAAAGACCATGCTTAAAGAAATATGCCATTTTTTCTAGCAGAGGTCAGAAGGAGCTGTTTTGTTCAGTACATCCTTAATGCCTCATGAACACACCGAAAGCTAATCCCTGGCTACTTAAAAATGCTGAGTTCATGGGATGGCAAAAAGAAATGTTATATTACTTATGGATTTGTGTAAAGCAAAAAAGAAAATACCAAGAGAAAATATTGCAAAAATGTGTTGTTCTATATTCTAACAGGCTTTGGAAGGCATTTCATTCTGTTCATAATCAAAATGCTGATATTGGGTGACACATATTCAGAATGTGTAAACAGAGAAGAGAGAAGCAAGAGAAGGTGCAGAAGATTAAGCAGAATATTGTATAATTTATGAACCAGTGGAAAATGATAGAGTAGAACAGAAAACAACTGAGACTCATTATCTGTGCACTATATGGAAAACAGAAACTACTCAAGTAGCACTCAGATATATTTTCATTGTAAGCTCAATACACTTACTCTACAATTAGATTTTTGCCCTTAAAATCATACATTGTATGAATTTAAAATGAGAAAATAAAATGTTTTCTACACATTCTGCTCCCTCCGTTTTTTTTTTTTTTTTTTTAGAGCAAAGAAACCCCGGGAAAAAAAACCAAAAAATAAAAAACAAAGTCAACATCAAATCCTCCATACTTCCTTGATGTGATTTTTCAATGAAGTTTCACATCAGTGGTTTTATTTTCTCTGGACTAAGTCTAAGTTCTTAACATTTGTAAGTAGTAAAACTTCTGCTTCATTAAAGGAAGTCCTTGGAACACAACAGATCTCCAAACCATGGGTCAGGGGTAGTACTTTTGTTATGACACTCTCTAATAAATTTCCAGAAAGAAAAATGGAGTCTTATGGATGTGAAATAATAGCATCATTTCATGGAGAGTTGGAAATATTTTATTAGTTCTTAGTAGTTATTTTGCTTTGGGATGAAGAGTTTTGATGCCTTATCTTTGAAGATATATAAATCTCTCTGTGTTTAAGGGAGAAATAATTCCATTATCTAGAAAGTTCCTTTGAGATTTTGATTCTATTTTTATTTTAGATTCCTTTTAACATAGAAAGTGTTACTGTAGGTTGTTAGTTGTATTAAACCCTTCTGCCATTTCTTGATATGAAATGTCTTTGTACATATCTCAAAATAGTCCAGCAAAATTTTGAGAATGAGCTCCTGAAAGTGATAGCATATATATATATATATATATATATATATATATATATACATATATATATATAATTGTATATATACATACATAATATATTATTGCATATATTTTATAATATTATATATATGCATATGTATAATTTCTTGATGATGTTTCTCCACTCAACTGCCTTGAAATTAAGCAATTAATCAAGTTGCTACACAAACATGTACTGAACCACCAGTTATGTTGTATGTCAGGCACAAAAGGATGGAATAGTGAATCAAGGAGAAAACAGAAACTACTGCCTTAGAGAGAGTACATTCTAGTGAAACAATAATCAGAATATTGTAGGTAGGTAAAAATGTACACTCAGTTAAAGATTAACTCATTACAAAAGAACAAAATAAACAGAGCAAGAGGTATATACAAGTTAGGATGAGATGAAATATGGGAGAAGCCTGGAGAGTCCATGGTAAGACTGTGAAGATACTGGCTCTAGCAATGTCCACGATGAAAAGATTAATATAAAAAGAGTACGAGTATAAGCTAGCTTTTTGTTTCTAGGACTAAATACTAAATACCTCTTCAAAGGAAGAGAGATTTACCTTGGCTCATGGCTTTGGAAGTTTCTGTCCACCAGCTAATGTTAGTGCCAAGGCAGACAAGGCATGGGGCAGAGGAAAGCTGCCCAACTCTGAGCAGCCACAAAACAGTGCAGGGAAACAGTATCAGAAAAGAATGATCCAGGTGCCATGTGTAATACTCAAAGTCACACCTGCAGAACACACCAGAAGCCTGGAAGTCTGCTTTGTGAATCTCCAAGGCATCTCTCAAACCAATCAAGTTGACATGTTGTCTACCTCAACCATCACACCAGCCAAACAAGTGAAGCAGAAATGTGATTGATAAATTTACCTTATAAATGTGGTTGATAAATTGTCCTTATATCCATACTCTAACCACCGTCACTCTGTTTCAGCCACCAGCATCTCTGTCCTGGATGACTGCACAGATGGAAACCACCTGGTTCTTCTGCTCAAGACTGAGATCCCCTTAGGTAGGGGAGGGTGAGAGGAAGTAGAAAGATAAGATAGACCGAGAACAGACAGCCTGATGGGATTATAAGAAACAAGCAAGGGTGGAGTAAGGTAAGGCACTAAGTGTTAGATGCTACTTAGATAAGTAAAAAAAACACTCGTGCAGCAGCAATATAAATCAAGTAGAAGTATGCAGTGGGAATATAATGCAGATGTTGCCATGGAAATATGCTGGGCATGATCAGCTGACATCTGAAGGCTTGCAATAGGTGAATTATTTTGAAAGTACGGGTATAAAAATGTGGGTCATGGTCTGCTCACTGGTGCACTCCAAAACGCAAAAATGAGGGATACAGAGAATATTAACCAATGCCAGGTATCCATGCTCCACCACAGTCCACAGACACAGCCATATTCAGCTCGCTCTTCAACCTCATCTGACACCTGTCACACCCCAGCATGTAGGGACCCATATTCTATTGGCATTGAATTCCATAGTAGGTGTTTAACTTTTCTGAATTATTCAAAGTCAGTGAAACATCTTGTGCTTTCTATGTAATAGTTCAAGTATTTTTTAAATGTATTCATTTTCTTGGTATTTCTGTCATTACTAGTTTAGAATACTTACCTAGGTGCATGCAAATGAAAAGCATCCAACTCTACCCAATATTTATATCCCTATGGTTCTCCATTTCTCAGATCTATTTTCCATGATATTTGGGGTGATATATCTAAAATTAAATCTATTTATTTTACTGAGGAGTATGTCCTCACAGTACATCCAAGTATGTATAAATGTCTCTAACTTATCATTCCTTATGGCTGAATAATACTCCATTTTATATAAAAAAGACACACCTTCTTTATCCAGTCTCCAACTGAAGTGAAATTAATAGGACATACAGTGTAAATACCAGATCATTTCTCTAGTATGACAAATGAAAGGTGTAAATGAGGTACAGAATGTATGACAAATACTGTGAAATAAGAAGAAAATGTTCAAGGATAACAGAGGAAAGGGGGTTAGAGGAAAGTAAAGAGGGGGAAAAAAGACGATAAAAATTTTAAAATGGAAGCAAAGCTTATGTATATAGAGCAGTAGGGGCAGTCAGTAGGGCAAGGGAATGGGAAAAAAATGAGAATCAAAATATACTATGTACAAGTACATAGTATATATAATGTTGAAGGTGACCATAACATACATCTAAAATGTACCAGTAAACTCAATAAATGAAAAAAAAAAAAAAAAACGGAAATCTAACAAAGAGGTCCACTAATCAACCACTAATCAATTTTTGGTGTTTTTCTATCTAGTGTAAATTAAAGGACCTTCAAAATACATCCTGAACATTTTCCTTAAATCTTATGATTTCATTACCGACTCCATAAACTCTGACCATTTATTTCAGACTGTGACTCCTTGCAGCTATCAGTTGTAGCGATTCGTCTCTCTATAGCTATTTGGCTGGAACAGAACTCTTCTCTTCTTAGTTTTACCTGCCTTACTCTGATTTGCCTTTTTAGATCTCAGTTTAAATAATACCTTCCTCAAAAACTGAGGGCAGTAGCACTCTTTATCTGGAATTTTTGACTTTTAGTTTCTTTTTTTTCTTAGTAACCACAGTGATTGTTCCTAACCTATCGATTGGTTTGTATCCTTAATTTTACCACTGACAGTGTCACTGTTTTTCACTACGTGTGCTGGGTTCCCCAAATGTTGTCAGAAAGCACCTCAAGATTCCAATAATAAATTATTCCATTTATGAAGAGATAGGTTTTCAGTTTTTTGTTTTTGCTCTTGCTTGATTTACACTATTTGTGGCCTATTGCAAAGTTAACTTACTTTCTTCTGACTTGAGAGTCCCTTAGAGTCTAAGGGAGCCATTTTTATGAACAGATAGTCTGCTCCAACTAGATATGAATTGGACACCATGGCTGTCCCCAGACTGGCATCTCAACTCTGTTATGTACTGACAATAGAGATGTGTTCTTGAATGTACTGTGGTGCCAGAGAGCTGTATGCATCCAGCTGAGATCAACAAAATATTCACTTAGCCATTCAGGCTCTCAGGTTATCATAACAAGACCCAAACAGAACGGCCTTTGCTCTGTGCTCACTGCCACTGTACAAAGGGTTCCTTCTTCTTTTATCTAGTCCATTCTCAACTGTGGCTCACATTTAATTCTCAGGGACTGGAGTGGAGAACAAATTTCACACCATTTTATTTCTTTGCTTTTTTCATTGAAAGTTTCTAGATACCTGGAGAAAAAAATATTCAACTCATAAATTGTTTGCTCCCGTTCCAATCTGAATGCCAGTTAGAGCATATACAATGTGGTCTATAGGAGCATGGACTTGGCTAAGATGAGGATTAACTAGAAACTGTGGTCACTTCTCCTCCTCTGTAATCCTGAGAATAAGAGAACTCCATGATTCATTCTACAAACAATGTGAGGCTTAGGCTTAACTGAAGAGTAAACATGAAGTCACTGTCAACTTTTTATTATTGTTGTATATGTAGGTGCAAAATATTTAACAAGATAAAACAATCATACTTCTGTTGCCTAGCAAAGCTTCTAGTTGTACTCAGCTCTTCCCACAAAGGGTTCTTGGAAATGTTCCTCACTGTAATCCTTATCTACCATTAACTTTCCAATATCTACTTCCTTTTCCAATAAGACTGTAGCTTACCTTTTCCCCCAAATTACTGTCCTCTATATTTTCTCTCTCTCTCTCTCTCTCTCTTCCTTTTTGTTACTTTCCTTCTCTGCCTCATTTTTTTCTTGTTTTTAATTTTGCTTTCCCCTTCCCTTTCTTTTCTTTCCTTTCCTTTCTCTGTTTTTGTAGTCCTGAAGATTGAACAAGGCTTCCTACATGATGGGAAACTGTTCCAACACTGTGGAGTAACTTGACCTCTTTCGGAGACTTGGTCTCTCTAAGTTGTCCAGGCTAGTCTCAGACATCTAATTCTCCTGCCTCATGCTCTCAACCAGTTGGAATCACAAGTATGTGTTACCATGTCTAGAGTTGTTTTATTCATACAGTAAGTCAATGACAAGCCTTAAACAAAACTCTATCAGAAAACATTTCAACTTTTCCTGCTTTAGTTTCATTTCTTCTTCACGTATATGTCAAACCATATGGAACTGTAGATTTTCATGATTTTGTACTACTCTCCCTCTTCAAATGCCAATGAATTCTGGGGAAGCATACTGACAGGATAACTGGTAAGGTTTCCTTAAAATATGGTCTTTACCAGTGGTTTTGCTTATACTCTTCTCCTTTTATTTAACTGTTCTTGTCTATTTCTTTGGAGATTTATTTAATTTCTTTCAGTGAAAATCTTATGGATAATTTTCTTCATCACATTTAGACCACTATAGCTTTTGAAAATTATTTTCTTATCTTAATACCATATAATTGATGATTTTGTAATACATTCATTGTTAATATTTTGTCCCCATATGTTGACTTCTTATATTACTGTAACTAACTGAAAACAAGTGATCCTATTATTTATTTTATGTGAATCCTACCACAAATTATAGCTAAATCCTAAGTACCAAATATGCAGTTAATATCTTTTCCCTGATAGGTATATTGAAGAAGATAAACAATCTAAAGATCAATATCTAATTAAGCATTATCATCTTTATTAAGTAAGGTACCAGGCTGTTAAAAATTTACAACACTTCTTCAGCACATGGTTAACTGTCAGACTTACATACAATATTTTTTTTCTTAAAATATTTAGCATAGTATGTAAGTCAGGCAAATTAATTCCTAGATCTCTCCACGAGTAAATATAATTTACAGAGGGCTAGCTTTGGTCATTATCATCATATTTCTTATTAGATCCACCTTCTAATCATTTAAAAAATATCTTAACTCAGCTGGCCTGCTGGAAATCTTCCTCATTAATTTGATTTTCTTCGGTGGAAATTTTGAGTACTATAAAATTCTTAATAAACACTCAGAGAATACTGAAACTCATTCCTAATGAATAAGCTGTGACCTACTAGCTTCTAAAGGCCATTTATCTTCTCCCCACTCTTGAAGGCTATTTTTAATTTGGGTATAGATGATGAAATAAAGGCAAGGTCCTGATTTGTTCTAAAATATTTCACAGTTTGTAGAATAGCCCTCCAGTGAGGAGTCACCAGAGCCTGCCAATCTTATAGTGGGTCTCAAGAGCCTATTGAAGTGCTGGCTTAAAGCTTTGAACATAATATTTATTGCCACAGAGTGTCTTCTAACTGCACTTCAACTCTAATACTATATAATGCTAAGTCTCAACTGTACTCCAGCTCACTGATATCAGAGCTTCAGAATTTGCATATTTCTATTTGATTAGCTACTGCAGAAAATGAAAAGCAATAGTAGATTTCCAGATAAAGTTTCTCCCCAACCGTGATGGTATCCAGGAGATAGTTGATGTTCATTCATTTGTGGCACACTTTTATTCTATTTCTAATCACGATTGTTTTGGTTACATTTATACAAATTATTCACAACTTTTGTATTTCAGGGTGATAAAGAATCACTTGTTTTTCCAAAATCTGTGACTATGTTGAGATTTCTTATGCAAGGAAAATTCTATACATAAAAATATTTTACAAATAAAAAAGACAGACATGATATCTGGCAAGTCATT
Source organism: Petromus typicus (assembly GCA_004026965.1). Lineage (NCBI taxonomy): Eukaryota > Metazoa > Chordata > Mammalia > Rodentia > Petromuridae > Petromus > Petromus typicus. The sequence goes on along the minus strand of PVIR01003769.1, from coordinate 26,069 downwards.
CCTTTCCTATGGATGTATTCATATGTCAAATTAGATTAAGTAGCAATAAAATGATGTTCTGCAATATAGGGAAAGGTCAAATATTATTAACTACCATTAAGGAGCTACTTTAAGGAGGACAAATAAGAGTTAAGTGTGGGCAACAAGATAATTTTCTCTGATATAGTAAAGATATAAAGTATATTTGAAATAGTTGGGTGTTATTTCAAAGAGGATAAAATGTGAACTCTCATTTCCAGTTTTATAATCATGTGTCTTTGGGGTATGTATATGCACGAATGGACATATATGTGTGCAAAGGTGTCATTGTTGCTTATTTATTTACTAGTATTTTTAATGTAGTTGAGTTTCTTAGTTAATTCCTTATCTCACGATATGGGCTAGAGACAAAAATCATCATTCAGTGCACTTGTATTGCATTGCTTACTAGGGGTTATGACTTTGGCCTGTGATTCTAGAATGTCTGAGAGGAATATTGCCTAGAGAATGCTATTTGTAAGGGCTCAGAGTGTTCAGAACACTTTTCCTGATTGACTAAATCAGTGACACATGAAATTTGACCAGACTTCTACAGTCACACTGATGACAAAAGGCATTTAGACAGAAATTGTGATGCTGCTGTCTTGTCATGAGAGCTACTACTCATTTTAGCAATTCAACTGTTGCCCATGCTGTGGAAGTTTGCTGCTAGCTGAGCTGTGTGTTTTTGCCATTTCTGTAGACCTTCTCTTAAAGTGAAGCCTCATGAACTTTAAATGCCTTTGTGGAAATGGGAACTGATAGATATGCCTTAGGACATGCATGCCAACATTACATGTGAAAGCTACTTATATGCTTCTAAATATGTTTATTCTTTTTAATGAAGCCTAGAAGCATTCTTATAATCTGAGGAAACATTCTTCACATTGGGCAATATCTATGGAAAACAAATGGCAGCTGTTAGAATACATACCCCCATGGCACTGGGGCACACAACTTCATGTCCCGAGGACATCCTAGGCCTCAAATTCACTGTCTGCTTTATCGATGAGCTCAGTTTCATAGCACTGCCAAGATATTCTTCTGATTTTTCAGTCTCTGACCTTCCATTTCCAACCAGTTCGTGACTCCTCTGGTCTCTCCTTCTCCCCCTGAGCCATTTCTGAACTTCAATCTTGTTACTAACCCATGGTTCTCAAACTGATGTAAGCTTGTTGAGGAAATGGATGGCAGATGGTTTGACTCCTACAGAATGTGTGCCATCACGTTTCTATCCGTTCATTTTTTCCTTATTTTTATTAAATCGCCAGGATATTCCTGAAATATTGTGCAGCAAGAAACAATTTGCTACGTATATTTTTACCTCTAGAGCCTCCTGTGCTAAAAGGATTCGTCTCCACCAAGGCAGCACCCACTGGAAGCTGGTGGAATGTTTAAGAGGTGAGGCCTACGGGGAGGTCTTTCTGTTATTGGGGCCTGTTTTGAGGAGAACAGTGAGACTTCAGCTTTCTCATTATTGTTCCCAAGGCACTGACAGGAACAGTTTTCAATCCACCATATGTTCCTCTCCAGTGAAGCAGCACCCACATGAGAAGCCGAAGAGCACTAGATCTGCTAGATCATGCTTTGTGACTTCAGAAACTGTAAACCAAATTTAACGTTTTATTTTAATGGGTTGATTGATTCAAATATTTGGTACAGTCATATAAAGCTAACACTGGAGACTCGTATGTTAATCTGTAGACCAAGACCAAGGTCCATAGTATATGAGAAGAAGGTCTCTGAGAAATGTACACAATTTGGAAGCAGAGAGACTGGAATTTGCTTCCCCTAGGAGTGGGTGATGAATCTAAACACAGGAAGTCAACGCGCCATATTGAATACCAGGCACTGAAAAAGCCTCACCACTTTCCCTTCTACAGTATGTTTAGGAGACTGACATTAATATGGCAAGATGGCTGACAAAAAGGATCCTTAAAAATGAACTGTGTCCTGGCACGACTTGGACAAAGGATGAAGAAAGTGGGTGGATGACAGACATACGACAGTATGACAGGAAATGCGAAGTATCTGCCCGCCAACACTGGTAATCCTACCATTACACCTAAGTTGTGCCAGTGCAAAAATTTACACAGATTCTGAGAACTCGTACTAAAATCATAGAGGATGTAGGAAGGAGCCTAAAGGTCAGCTGAGTTAAAACTAAGTTAGGCTCTCAGAAATAGTCTTTGTAAGTGGGAAGGGGTGGAAGGATTGAGGGGAGGGCAGGCAAATGGGGAAAAATAAAAAGCAAGATATGTCATGTACAAGATCCTTGTGATGAGTCTCATCATACCGTATATTTCAAATATACTGACAAATTTAAATAAAAAATAAATGACTTTTTATTTGCAACTCTTTTGAATAGTTAGCTTACAACCCAAAGCAGTTACCTATACACGAATGTATTATTTTGAAAATCACATTTCTGTTGAATAACAAGAGTTTTCTTATTTAGATGGTATTTGCACATGAGAAATAAAATGGAGGAGAAGGAATTCATAACATTTAGTTGTTGACCATGTCCCACAGACAATGCAGTCTCCTAGATGCTGATCAATATTTAATAATATTATTCCCATTTCATAGAACAGAAGACCAAGGCAGAGAGGCCAAACTCCAACTCAGGGTGATGATAAAATCAAGATTTAATGACATATTCATATATATATATATATATATATATGTATATATGTATATATATATATATATATATATATTCAGAGATATTCAAGCCTTTTTTCAAATTTCCCACTTAACAAAGCATGTTACTTTAAATGATCAGATCATGAGTGAATCGTAATTCACACACACACACACACACACACACACACCTACACAGTACACACAGAATAGATTTTTTTCTTCTAATTCACCAAGTAAATTCCCTACATTCCTCATTTATCTTTACCTGGGTACATAAAGGACATTGACATCTAAATTTAAAAGTGTTTCTTTATTATCATACTAGGAAATTTGTAAAATACATTAAAACATGGATTTGAAAAGTGACTTAAAATTATATATATATATATGCATTGTTTATTATGTTTATTCTTAATGAAGCCTAGAAGCATTCTTATTATATATATTATATATATATTATAAGAATATATATATATATATATATATATATATATATATATATATATATATATATAGTAAGAGGACTGCCTCATATTATGAGGCACAAACACTAAGATCTAGGTTGGAAATACACTTTCAAACATAAAAGAAGGAATGATATGGAACCTAAAATTTAATTATTGGGATTTTATAGTATTACTATTTTATTAAAGTATAAAAATACTACAGAGAGTATATGGTCATTTACATGAAGGAAATATGTGTTTTTTCCCCTGAGCTGACAAATTCCAGTTAACAATTCATAAAATAACAGATAATAATGAAGAAGCAAGAAATCTCAGAAACCACTGACACTTTGAAAATCTTGTTTACCAGAATTAGTGTTAGATCTAATGGAAACAAATTTGTTATTTACATAATCCAGAGGTGACAAATAACAACATGCAATTGTGAGTCAAGTAAGAAAAATTGTTACTTTAATCCAAAACATTCTACAAATCAATCAACACAACAAATTATCAGTGTGATAATGTATTCAACACATTTGACATTTACATTAATTGAAGGTAATGAAGAAAATATTTTTTGTTGTTTGTTGGATGAAGTTAAATGGGCTGGAAATGCATATGAATAAAACATCATTATTCCTCTCACTGTACACCTGTTCAAATTTCTATTGACAATTTGATATTTTTATTAGAGGCCGAATGGGAAGTCGACAGGCACAAATCACAATTTTTTTACACTTGCAGGATAAAAGTAAACAAACAGTGTATCTGCCCAGCGCTCTGAAACCCCAGCGCTGTGACAAGTGCTTAACGAGCCCCCAAACGCGGCCACTTAGTCATGACTTTTGGTTTTATAAATTATTTACAGTTTGCTAGGTATGAGGCTGGTGGAAAATGCCTTTCTTAGCTGCTTGATTGACAATATAATTATACTCTGTTTTTGTTTTAAGCACTGTTATGCAGAATGGTAACGCCATAAAAAGTAAATAGGAATTTTATGAGCTTTTAACTTTGACAAGGTCATGCTGAAGCGTACCAAAGAGATGTCATGAAAAGCCATAGCCATTATTAGCTGTGTCCTGTAAGTGTCACTGCACCTTGAAGTTCCGTTTGGGCTGCAATATGTATTCAGCGCTCTCTGCCTCCTCAGAGGACGTGAGCAGCTGAGGTAAACCGCAGGAGAAGCAGTCACACTTGATCTTTTAAAGTTTCCTTTCTCCTCTCACGTGAGGTCTTGTTAACAAGCTGAGCTTTCATAATATAACAAAATAAGAACAGTTTTAAATTTGGCTTTGCTTTTGGCCAAACCTTACTATGTCTAAGAGATTTTGATTCTCTTCGTTTCCCATCTACTAATTTTTGGTGGTTCTCACTGGTAAGCATCGAGAGGCCGTGGTGGCGAAGCCAGAGGGGGTGCGCAGCTACATCAGTCGCCGTTACAATATGGGTGTCCCAGTGGTCCTTGCTCTGAGCCGTGAACTCTCAGATGGTGCCCCAAATTTACCTCAGAATAAATGCCTACTCTTTTAAAAACTGCAATGGGATCTTTAAAATAAATAGAACAGATGGGGTTTTAAGGTCTTTCCCAAAAGACCCATCTACCATGCTAAACTCGATTTATCTAAACTTGGCAGGAAGGTTTGCTGCACCAGTCCAGTGGGATTTGAACCAGTGGTCCTAGCTGATTGCGTATCCTGAAGTTGTTCTTCATGGGAGATGCAGCCTGGAAGGTAACTCAAAAAAAAGTCTTTTCTTTTGTAAAATTATCTACTTTTTCATGGTGTACTTCTCAGCAATTTTAGCTTCATCCTGTTTTAATCTCTAAATACTGTGATCATATCCCAAGTCCTTGGAATTAACTCCCTTTCCATTGAATCACCAAGATGATACCAGGCGTATCTGTCTGATGCATCCCGTTCTGGCTTTGGAATTGTGACAACATGCATTTTCATTTCTTTCCAGTCATTTAATCTTCATGCTCAGGCTCCATGACCACTCCAAGAAAATGAGAAAGAAGCACTGCATGGGAACGGTGGCATTGGCAGGGCACAAATGTCACTTCAGACTTTCTTGTCAACTTGTATTCCTAACACTGCCCATCTTGGCTAAAAATCAGTGATCGCTTAGCAGTAGGCCTTTTGATCCATCATCAAGGAGTGAACTGCCCTGAGTAATGATCTATTCCATCTCTCCCACTTGGAATGTACATTACAAGATCCTTAGAAAAATACTATTTCAACTCGGTTGTAATTCATGTTTAACATAAATGTGAGGCAAGTACCTTGGAGTTTGGGGCAATTATAGGTAAAACATGACTAAGTCAGACTCCAACTTCGGCTGATTGCCTGGGTCCATGTGTGTTCAACATCCTGCTAGAAAGTGAATTCTAGAGTAACTGCAATAGAAACGTCATAGACAAGGCTATGCATCCGGGAAGACAAATTTTACTTTTGTAATAATTCACTGTGAAAGAAGAAACATATTTGTTTTCTGTGGGGTAGGGGTACAGGGCTCTATAATAATCTAATTATGAAACTAAATTTTTCTCCTCTTGTGCTAGAGTTGACCAGTTTAAGGTCTTCTTGGTCACTGCAGAACAAAGCAGAGGAGAACATCACCACATTCTCTCCTTTGGAATGGATAGGAGTATTCAAATCTCACCTACTACTAATTTATATTGGAGAGTATTTAAAAAGGGCTTCTTCAGGCATATCTAGTGGCTAAATTCATGCAGAAAAGGCAAAGATTCCTAAATCCAGGTTTGTATTTACTACAGAAGCTGCGTTGGTATCACACAAGTCAGACGTCTGCACAGACACAGATCTCCTGCTTTATGTATCATTACACATATGTGTGTGTGTGCATGTGACTTGATATGGACATGTGAATGCATATATGAGTGTATAAATATACATACATACACTCAATACATATACAGCATCTCATGTATTTATATGTATACATTTTCAAACTGGTTCATACAGAACTATAATTAAAGTATTAAAAGATATCATTTTAATTGGTTCTTACATAATAACTTGTGAATAGTAATTATTAATATATATCCTTAGTAAAGTATGTTCAAACAATTCTGGTTTTTTATATATGGAAAAATATGTCTAAAATAATAGTGCTCACTTCTTTTTTATGTAAGAGGAAGATATATGGTTGAATAGATACATATATTTACAAGATATTGAAATTGTCTGATTTCTACCTTCTGGACAAATGCTTACAAGGAAGGCCTACCATTATTCTATACATTATCAAATAGTTTGAATACGAATTCAATGCAGGGTGCACTGTGCTAGTTCACAACCAGTTTGTGGTGACTAGTTTCTGCAATTAGAATGGCAAATCAGTCTTTGTTGCCTATTCTTTTATCATGAAATATAAACTTTCTTTGTCAAAAAATCATCAGTTGGTTAAGTGTTTTGGTCTTAATTTAAGTGCAGTAAAGATTGTGTACAATGATTCAAAAGTCACTTTTAACAAGGGCTAAGTACTGATCAGGCATATGGAAAGTTTAATCTCTAGATTTTCCTCATACGCTCCCTTGCCAAGGGGTTTTGAGTAATTCAAAACTGTTCCAAAAAACAAAATAAGATTACTGAAACCTAATTTATTAAAATATTATCAAACCCTTCTATGTGAACGAGGATCTATAAAAAAGGTATATTGTTTTTGTAAACTTTTTTTGGGGGGGTCAGATCAATGGTGTGAAAACCGAAACATTATCACCTTATGTCCATGTTAACTTAACTGACATATGTTTATTCAATATCTACTTATTTAGTTCTTTACATGAATGCAATACTGAAATAGCTGTAATTCTTTCCTCATGAAGATGTACCACAAATAACAAAGTGTGATCCAATTTTGTATTGAAATAATTCAATAGTTGTATAAAAGCCAGGAAATGCAGAAGGTAGTCCCTACAATTTTTGTGCATCTCAGAACCATTCACTGTATTTTGAGAAATGGAGATGCTAAAGCCTGCCTCCAGGACTCTGACTATACAGACAAGGCACTAATTTTGGTTATTTATATTTTTTAGTAAACTAGCTAAGTAATTCTTATCTGCAATAAAGTTAAGGAACTACTAGTTCAAAATGCAAGTCCTAATTTTCTTTGTTCTTGTTTTGAACTTCTGAAGTATTCTTTTTTAGTTTGTGTCAATTTTTTAAAAATTCAAATGTTTATTGGTACATTATGAATATACATCATCATCATGTTCCACATTGAAAGTTTGTACCAGAATATGACACAATTTGATTCTCATTTTTCCCATTCCCCCACCTGCCCTGCAGCCCCCTACTCCCTATATACATAAGCTTTATTTATTTTTTATCATTATCATATTCTTTTCCCCCCTCATTTTTTACCCCTATACCCAATTTCTTTTTGAATATTTTCTATTTCACAATATCAACTATATAAACTAGGACCCATTTACATCCTTGTTTTCTCATACCTGAGAAAAGATACGATATTTACACATCTGTGATCTATTTATTTCACTTAAGAGGATGTCCCCAGAATATGTCTATTTGAGTATGAATGATTAACCTTATCATTTTTTTTTTTTTGAGACAGGGTCTTGCTTTGTAGTTCAGACTGGCCCTGAACTCAGCCTCAAACTCACATCACAGCAATCCTCCTGCCTCTGCCTCCTGAGTGCTGGGATTACAGGCGTGAGCCACCACACCCGGGACTGTAGTATGTGGTACTGACTGCTGCTGGGTGTGAGTATCCAAGCCCAGTATTGTATGTGGTTGCATGGGGATCGAACCTGGGCCCTTGCACTGGCAAGGCAGGTGCCGGAACCACTGAGCTAAATCCCCAGCCCAACCTTATAATTTTTAGTGACAGAATAATATTCCATTCTATCAAAGAACCACAATCTCTTTATTGAGTTGATGGACATTTTGGTTGTTTCCAAGATTTAGTAATCACAAACTGAACTGCTAAAAACATGGGTGCACATATGTCACTGTGATATGAATCTGTCAATTCCTTTTATATATACCTAGCAGAGCAACGGATGGGTCAAATGGAACCTCCAATCCTAGCTTTTTGAGGAATCTCCACATTGATTTCCACAGAGGCTGTACAAGTCTACATTCCCTGAAATGTTAAGAAGGACAATATATTCTATAAATATTAACTTTTGTATGTAAATTGATGGGCCAATCTGGAAAGTAGCAAATTGTTTGAGAATAAATCTATTTTGGGTACTGTACTTGGTTTTAAGATTATAATTCTCTCATTGCCACTCAATATTTTTTATTAACTCTAATGATCCTTAGTTTAACTTTTAGAAGAGGTATTGATGAAGGTTTGAAAAATAATTTATTAATTCATCAGCTCTGGAAATAATATGATGCAGATGTGGACATCAAGTATGGGTCACATAAAGCAGTGATGTCATTCTGAGTGTTGTTCAAACCCACCATCAACTTCCTATTTGGAATGGGTCTCTAGGAATCGAGGGAAAGCTGGTATTTGGTTCACAGATTATATTATATGTGTATAGATTATATTTTCAGACCACAATATGCAGAAAAAAAGAGATTTCTTTCACCTTGAAATTGCCTAGAATGTCTGTAATTCCCGGTGGTAAGGTCAGTTTAATGAAGTGTCCAATACTGAACTACAGTATGAGCATAGCGTGTGTAACTTTGATCATCTTATATGATTAAGGCCTAGATGGAGTCAGAGTCAAGATCAAATAGGCTCTAAATTCATTCTTAACCAAGCAGTAGGGCACCTCCAGTGCAGAATATGACAGAAAAGGAATAAGATAAATATAATACTTTTCCTAAGCCAGAACATAGTGTCAACTCCAGCTCTTGCTAAGATGTTCAATTTTTCTTCTGGCACAACTTTTTCAAATTATAGGACTCAAGAAGAAAATTACCATTAATTTCAGAAAAACAAGTATGCTGTTCCAGTTCTGCATCTGGGCCATTTTAAGGGGAAGTGGTAGTACTACATGACACTCCATTTACTTACAGGGCACATACAGGATCACAGTTGATTTGTCCTATAGCCCAGAGTGCAAGTAACAATGTTATTAATTTTGTAAAAGTGCACTTGAGGTGCCTAGAAAAGCAGATGGCTAAACACGGACTACATATTAACACAGGCTGTGCTGCTAAGTGAAAGGAAATGATATAGTAAGACCTAAGCTGGGGGTGGCTTAATGACCAACTCGAATCATTTTAAGTTGAAGAGCAATGTGTCAGAAGCAGTCAATGAATTTCAACACACTGCTTTTGGCTTCTTCTTCAAGAGAGAGAAATGAGAAGTCTTTTAATTGTGAAGATGAAGCTAAGGCCATGACTTCACTTACTTGTAGCCCCCTACAGAACTTAGTCCTGTGGTCAAAGCATGGGGGAAAATACTGCTCTTAAATTTCACTAAGGACAACAACCAATATATTCAAGGGGAAAAGAATCTAGGTGTGGATCAGGCCAGTATTTTATATAAAGTAGAAACTTTTCTGAGCATGGTTACCCTGGGATTAGGCTCTGGAATTGGTTTTAGCATGAAATCTTAGGTGTATGACAGAGCATGTGAGAGAGTTTGCCCCTGTGTATTGCTGTGGGATACGAACGTGGTAATGTTCATGTCACACTATGTCAGCTTAAAATGGGGAAACTATAATTATTTTACAATAACATACTACTGTTGCTCATTCTTTAACGCTGGGGAATCATCTACATTGCTCAAAGTACAAAGGGGAAGCATACGGTAGCTATCTTGATTCCTATAATGAATACACAAGCAGATCATGACACAGAGCCCCATGGTCATAATTATTCACGTGTCGATTACACATACTGCACGTTTTAGTAAGTAGCAGAAGAGGTGGGGCTCAACTGCTCCTCACTCACCTCTGACCACGCACGTCCATCTCAGTCAAGCATTACAAATTCCTTTTGAGTCCCTTCCCTCCAAGCCAAGCGGCTCTAGTTCAGAAGATGAACATGTAAACCTCCAAGACTGAGACAGATGAAGTCAATGAACAAATTCTCTCTACTCACCCGGTACCACCTGCACAGTCCCTGCGAAACTAACAGGGGCAGTTCTCTGGCAAACCCTGTCCTTAGTTGTCATTTTAATAACCCAATTCAACTGTTAGATCTTCTAGTTCTTTTTTTTAAAATTATCTTTATTGGTACATTAAATATACACATCATGCTTGCACTCCATAATGGGGATCTGTACCAGTATAAGACACAACTTAATTCTCATTTTTTCCCATAGCCCCACCCACCCTACCACCCCCCCATATATATAAAATTTGTTTCCTTACTTTTTTGTTACAATCTCAACATTGTCCCCTTTCACCTTATTTTACATTGAGCATTTTATATTTCACAATATATAACATACAATGCTAGGACTCATTTACATCTTCA
>PVIR01003769.1:0-15429 GCA_004026965.1 Petromus typicus | reverse complement strand
TTAGAAATGATTCAAACTTATAGATCTTCTAGTTCTTAAAGATCAACTAGAAGCCACTTTTTGAAATGGAGAATATACTCATTGGAACATTTAGAAAGAAAATAGACATAAGAATAAATAATGTGCACAAGCCAGAGGCAGTTTATAGGTCTTGTTTTTCACCACTTGTTCTCTAAGAACACACAATAGTCAAATGAAGACCAGTTTTATCAGGGTTCCCCTATGCACCACGTTTCTTCATTGTTCCTGCTGGGGCTTGTTGCATTTTGGACTCTAAAGCTCAACCTGTTCCATCTAATCTTTAAAGTTTCAGCCTTTAGAACGCTTGGATCTTTCAGTAACTTTCCAATGCATGACTTCTCAGGTTCGGTGGAGAACATCACTGACAGAGCACAGGGCTTGATATACAAAGCTAAGGAGAGGCAGACACTACGATTGGAGATACAGCTGTGAATGTAGCACAAGATTCACCACTCAAGGTGGAACTCTTCGAAAATACGAGTACTAAAATTCTGCCTGAATAATTTGTGCCAAAGGAGCCCTTTCCTCGGCAGATCTGACTTCACACTCCTTCAAGAAGAAATAACTGCTTGAGTTTGCAGCTATTCCCATGGTCTCTTCAGACACTCTGGGACTGAAAGAGAAGCCAGAGACATGCATTTTGCAGTATACCTCCTGATTTAAAAATACTTGGTGTTTAAATATTTGTACTGATGTAAAACCAACAGGGAAATACATAGAAGCACCCCTCGCATACACACCAGTGCCTTCTTGCCTCTCACTTGTAGCCTTCACAGTTTACTGTGTATTTTTCTCCAAACATGTATTTCTGGCTGATTTCCCCCTTTATCCCTTTTCATTAGATGCACTAACTTAAATCTGGTACAAAGAAGGGCAATTACTGTCCGTCCTGTTTCTTAAACCTTATCTTCACACACTGGCCTCGGTCTCACATTATCCAAGTTCAACCTTGAGCATCTATTTCTGAGCTGCCATTCACATCAAGTTTTAGCCTTGCAGATTCTATGTGAGACACCTTCAGCCTCACCTTTGTTCCTCTAATCCTAACATCTCATTGGCAAAGACAGGTGCTTAGAAAAAAAATCCTTTACAAATGGTATTTCTATTCTCTGGCACAAAGTTACCTCTATCAAATTTACTAAATATAAGACGATTGGCAAACATAAAATAATTACAGTCTTGTATCAGTAAACACACAACTTGTGCACAATTTCATAAATAAATATGGCCCTCATAAAGCTACTGAAAATCGCAAAGCTAAGTATAAAATGTACCGGCAATGGTAAATATAAGATTAGTGAAATTTTCATAATTGCACTATTTTGTTAGGAAATTAAGGAATTTTCAAAGTGAATCACTCTAAACGCTATATTTAATACATGCATACTCTTAAGAAAACATGCTCAGCAAATAAATGCCTTGGTGAAAGCGATAGATGTTGCAGAGTTAAATTTGTGCATATATGATGTACAGTGATTTTACTTGCATGTACATATTTAATAGGTGTATAATCTTCTAGTTTGAATGAGAGTCATCATGGATGCAGGCTCCAAGAATTGGCAAAGAAGATAAACATTAAATTGAGTTTAAATGTTCTTCAAAATTGATTATCACAAATTACCCAAACTAAAGCTATATTTAGAAGAAAACCTAGGAAATCTTGTTTTGGCAGACGAGCTAGGTCTCCTGACTAAAGACGTACAAATGCCTCCCCAAGGGCTGAGAAGAGTGCTTCTGACTGAGACAAGCAGCAGCACTCTGCCGATGCTTTGATTCACAATCACAGTCAAAACCACACACCAGTCAACTGTGCATCTTGATCCAAGAGCTCAGTTTCAAGATCCATTTTCCATAATTCCATACCTTAGACATACTTATGAATGTTTATAAGATAATTGGGCATGATGAGATCTTTCTTTTGGTGAGTACAGGTTAAAGCACTGTATCTAAAATTCAAAAGGTATTTCTCTTTATAAACCTCTTCTATTCCTTTGCTATTTCTCCATATTATGCATTTGCACATAATATATCAATATTCCTGTAAGAGTCAAATGGTTTTGTATGCTCACCATGTTAGGTGTTCAAACACTATTCAGTATACAGTCAGCACACTGTGATTCGAATGTATGTAGAGTTGATTTTATTTCATTATGCCAGAACTTTAGTTCCTTTAAAAAGTTTTACAGGTAGTATTCTAGATTCTGCAAATGATAATGGAAATAAATATTAACACCATTTGAGTGGTCATGACCTGGAAGGACAATATATATGATCAATAAAAAGTTAGACAATAAACACTAATTTCAATAACAAAATTTACCAATAACAAAATTTACATCAAGAACTAAGAGCTGGGCTGGGGATATAGCTTAGTGGTTCCAGCGCCTGTCTTGCAAGCGCAAGGACCCAGGTTCGATCCCCGATCACCACATACCATACTGGGCGTGGAGACTCACCCCAGCAGCAACCAGTACCACATACCACAGTGCCAGGCATGGTGACTCACACCTGTAATCCCAGCACTCGGGAGGCAGAGGCAGGAGGATTGCTGTGATGTGAGTTTGAGGCTGAGCTCAGGGCCAGCCTGAACCACAAAGTGAGACCCTGTCTCAAAAAACCTAAAAAAAAGAACTAAGAGCTGTCACTGATTGCCATGTGGAATTATCCTGTTCATTTTTCTATGATGTGATTACTACAGTGCCTTATGTGAATACTGCATAGATATAGGCTATTTAGGAATGAAGAAACTAAGCACTAGCAATTTAGAACATTAGTAAGTATGAGATCAGTAATTTAACCTCAAGCAGGCTGAGCCTAACTACTTCATACTTGTTTGCTATGAACCAATCACTTATAACTGAGAAGATTAGGATAATTTCATGACAAGTTTTTTTTTTTTTTTCTTTTTTACAACATACACTAAATACCTCTTATGGACCAGGTGCTATGCTAGGTAACAGAAGCATCATACAAAAAAGACATAGTCTTTCTTAAGGACTTTCCAAATTAGTATGGAGAAGGACCTCATTTAAAATAGAAATGGTTGGCAGGAAGACAAGGGCAGTAATAGAGACATATGGAATGTAGGCAACAGGAAGTGAGACATTTTCTTGGATGGATGAGTGATGGCTTCACAAGGAAAAGACAAGCCCTACTGAGACCTAAAGAATTAGAACTGCCAGATGGCCAGGGTGAAGTTCATCTTTGGCTCGGCATATAGAGAGGATAGAAGTTTAAAACGTGGTGGTGTATATCGATGAGGCTGGGGCTTCAGTAACAAAGGATAGAGCTTTTTAGGCTCAGTCAAGCAAAGCAAAATGTTATTCTTGACTATCCTTTCCAGTAATGAACATGATATTTTAGCCTTTGTGGCATGCAGAACTAGGGAGAACCTCATCTGTTGGGGCACAACTATTAGATGGGTGATTTCAAAGTAGACTAGAATTTTGCTGATATTCATGGTGGAAGAAGACTTTCCATAGTAGGTAGCAAGAAGTCAAAACAAAGTGACACTCTATGTTGTATTTAAGGAAAAAGAAAAAAAGGCAACACAATGTGAGAAATGCAGGTATGGAGACTTAAAACGGTAGTGAAAGTAAAAGTTTATCTTCAGTTCTATTCACAGGAATGTTTGTTTTATAAACAATACCCAGAAGGACGACATGAGCGCATCTGGATTTTTCTGACAGACAGTGGTAATGGGAATCAAGAGGAGTAATTGTTGGCAGGCGGTTGAAGGAGGACAGTCTGTGGTGGTTCACGTGTGGAGGGAAAGTACTGGAAATGAAGCTGCAAGTATAAGAAGAAGAAAACAGATGAGGCTGGAAGAATTCTATGCAGAAATAGCCTGATTTTGCACAGAAAGGGACATGAATGGTGAAAGACAGGAGGAGATAAAGAATATTTTCAAGTTTGATTATGTCTTCATGTATTTGAGGTTGTGTGGCCCTGGATTGAATACAGGGCCTTTGCACTGACCTACATTGTTAGGCTTTTTGTTTGTCATTATTTTATTTGAGATATAGTCTAGCTATAACAGTAAGTTTCCCAGGCTGGGCTCAAACTAAGTGTACTTACTATGAATTACCATGTAACATTTATTACATGTAGATGATCTCTTTTCTGAAATAGCTGATACGTCTAAATCCAAGGTAGATCACAATGTTGATAGGCAGCACCTAAAACTAGTTGACAAGGGGGAGCAGCCTGCAGATAGGGTGGCATGCCAGATATTTGGGGGCCAATAATGAAGGATATGGGAAACAGACTAATGAATGTTCAGGTATTTTTAGATTGAAAAGGCACTGACATTTCGCAAAAGTCTTAACTACTTGGGTAAAATGTTAATCCGGGAGCAAAGAATGAAGACAAGATAGACACAGAGGGAGCAGATGGGTGCAGTAAAAGGCAATGCTGTCATCACAAAGGGACAAACGAACCAAGCTACACATCAGAAGGGAGACACCCTGTTTCCCTGTGAGTGATAAACTCTGGTTTGTGTCTTATTGCATATGGGCAAAATCCTAGAGTATAGACAGCAAAACAATTCACACTTCTCTATATGGTCAGAGACCGGAGGAATTATCAGTTAGGAAGTGAAGTAGAAGTTTTTCATGGAAAGGAAAGGGACTCGCTATTTGCCAAACTTCTATTTCTGTGATAGGAATTGCAGTACAATGACAATATAGAGACATCAATGTTATTGTTACCCACCCTTACACTGTTTGGGGAGGCAATATGTGTTCCTAGTAATAACTTGGGTCAACTTGCTAATTGGTGGGTAAGCTGTGTATATTTCACTTCATTTCAAAGTCAAAATGAATTTGGTCATCATGTGCTTTTACCCTGGACTGGTATACAAGAGCCACTTCTGAATGCTACACACACACATACACACACACACACACACACACACACGCGCGCATAACCCTTACAAATTATATTTTGCAATCAAAGAAGTGGCTCCGTGTCTCAGCCTGAAGGGAAATTAAAGAAATATTCTCTCCACAAAGGATACAAGCAGGAATATATTGTTCTGTCAACATCCTCTCTTACCCGATAATCTTAACTCCTTGTCCTTCTGCTCTCTTTATAGAGCAGACTCCTTTCTCTGTGAAATGGAGTCCACCTAACTACTGCTTTCTTTGTCTTCTCTTTGACAACAATTGGAGCAGAGACTGCAAACCATGCTTGGATTGGTTCAGAGCTGGTATAGAGTAAAGAGTCATGTGAGTGAGAATTTTCAAGATCTGGAGAAACCATTCTTATAACAACATCCTTAAGTCATCAAGAGTCATTAGGTCAAGAGCAGAAATCACTTTGTCACCTCACTCAGGAGAGCTCCAACCTCTGTAGAACTTTTGAGATCATCCTTGTGGAATTCTGGACAAGATGGCCCCAGGAGCAGGACAAAGATGGTGAGGCAGGACACTCACCATCTGCTGAAGAGTCCAAGAGCTGGAATCCATCTCTGATGGTTTTATAATATTGATGACTATCCCTCACACAAACAAATTTGCTTTTATAGAAAAAAAAAAAAACTTAACTCATTTTTTTTTACTAAATCACAAAACATGTTAACATTGGTCAAATACCAAGATTTGCACACAACAGAGCAGCCAGACTTCACACATTTACTTAGCAAAAGAATTATCTTTTATTCCTTCACTACTTTTAACTTCAAAGAAAATTAATAAATATTTTCTAATTCATAGGGAATCTGAATACTGAGAATCAATGTTTTTTCTTGTATTCCTAATGTATTTTGTTTTAAACAACTGCGGCTTCTTGTCCCTGGGTTGAACGCAGCATGATTTATTAAACAAAAATGCAGCTTTTTGATAAATAAGAAATTGTCTCATGTAAAAGATGAGCTTTATTTTTTAAAGACTGCAGACTTATTTGTATTTGACTGTGAAGGAATTCTGAGTCTTTGAGACTCAGGATACTGAGAGGCCAAGCTGAGGGGCTTTAGTGTATTGGCATCATGAATGTTTAGATGGTTTCATTGCAGGGTAGACTTTTCTTTCTCATGTCAAAAACAATTCCTATGCTATTTTATCCCCCAAGAATTCTGCAGACAAAAAAAATAATTTCTGTATTTTTAGGGTAGATTCAAAAGACAATGTTTGGTAAGAACACCAACACATAGTCAATACTTTTACATTAAACAGCTCACACATATTGAAATGTAACAAATCCAACCATGCTATAAGTATATATGTAGAATACACAAAGGAAAATGAAATGTCTAAGTGCGGAAGAGGTTTCAGAACGACTAGAGCTGAAGGAGATCTCTTTAAAATGTGAAGAGGATTTACTAGGATGGGATTTCTCCGCACACATACACACCACATACAGTAAGTAAGAAAAGAAAGCCAAACGTCACCCACTTTAAATAAAGGACACTAAATGGAAATCAATAGGAAACAAACCAACTACAACATACTTTCCTTACATTTCTCTCTTAACCCCAAATCCCCTGAAACTCAGACAATGTATTTAACTTTTGATACTTAAAAAACAACTAAAAATTACTTATTAGAGCTTAATTGAGATGGAGGAGAAAGAAGCAGGCAGGAAAGGTATCCAGTATTTCTGGATAACAAGAAGCAGGTTTATCAGAAATGTAGAAATGACAATTGAGTTTCAGGGAGTTCTAGACTCTCATCCAAAAGTGGTGTGACCACTTAACTGTAACACGATAATCCTGGATCATAGGAGCAAAGATAAATAAGGAGAAAAAACTAAGAAGCATATAAGCCAGATCTGTATGCGTAGAGTGTGTTTCTCAGTTGAAAGAAAACACTGAAACTAATCAAGCCTTAGGAATACACGGTTTTTGTTCTTTCCTTAAAGTGGACATCTTGATGGTGTTAACATTTGCCCATCTCAAACACTGTGGTGAGGTCTCACTCATTTCCTGCTTGTCCGGGGTTGTGAGGATTAGTGCACTGACATCCAAATATCTCTCCAAAGGAATTTTGTAGCTTGCATTCTTGCAGCTCTGCAACTCAGTCCTGGTCCTATTTCTTCCCAAACCTTTGACCTTAGGAAACTCATGTGACTTTTCAACACGTATGTACTGATGCCTGTACAACAAAATAGTGGATCGGAGGAGCAAAGATAAATATGGAGAATAGCGCAGTCACATGGGTCGTTGGAATGGTGAACTGTGAAGCTGATTTAGGGCAAGAACTAAGTTATGAGGATCGACTTCCATCTGTGCAGAACTTTTATGGATTGTATGGTAAGTTCAGTGTGAAGGAAGGCAGAATGATCTTTCTTTCTTTTCTTTCTTTCTTTCTCTCTTTCTCTCTTTCTCTTTCTTTCTTTCTTTCTTTCTTTCTTTCTTTCTTTCCTTCCTTCCTTCCTTCCTTCCTTCCTTCCTTCCTTCCTTCCTTCCTTCCTTCCTTCCTTCCTTCCTTCCTTCCTTCTTTCTTTCTTTCTTTCTTTCTTTCAGACAGGGTCTCACTTTGTAGTTCAGACTGGCCCTGAGCTCAGCCTCAGACTCACCTCACAGCAATCCTCCTGCCTCTGCCTCCCAAGTGCTGAGATTACAGGTGTGAGCCACCACATCCGCCACTGTGATATATGGTACTAATTGCTGCTGGGGTGAGTCTCCATGCCCAGTATTGTTATGTGGTCAGAGGGGCGGGGATCGAACCTGGGTCCTTGAGCATGCAAGACAGGCACCAGAGCAACTGAGCTAAACCCTTGGCCCAGAATGATCTTTTTAAAAGGATCCTAGGGAAAATGATCTATATGGTGATATTGTCTATTTACCCCAAATTTCATCATTTCTTTTGCTCTTGCTGAGATTTTCCCTGGGTACTGACTTACCCCATTTCTTCCCTAATTTAAAACCTATTGCAAGACTATCACATGAATCAAGCATACAACTCTGCAGGTTCCTTCACGCTTATGCAGTGCTGAGGAATTCTGAGTTGAATCCTTCCCAGATGTAGATAACCTCAAGAAGATGTTTCTGTGGCCTTCAGGCTGCACTTGATCTGAGCATGAATTTTCTTTGGCTGTTTAATTACTTTTAAACAAAGAAGAGAGACTCCTCTTAAACTACTTTTTCTTGGAAAAGAAAACTGAAGGGTTTGACCTCAAAACCCCTAAGTATAATAATTGGCTGAACCTGAACCAGGCTGAAAGTCACCAGAGGCTAGAGTTTAAAACACCAGGCTTTCTTCCTGACAGAAATATGTGTGTTCAGATACACAGCTTCAGGGAAACTTTTTGAATCCAGAAGAAATGACTTGCTTGGTTTCTAAATTTTCCTTCATGTCAGAAATCTGAATGTCCAAAGATATTCTAGGGATTCTGGAAAAGCAGCCATCTTCCTATTGGTTCTGAGGAGTTTCCCAGGCCATTCTTTGCTTCTGGATAATATTAGTCATGACTATGAAGCCTGAACTGCTGTGGTTATCTTGTCACCATACAGAAGACAAAATGTGACAGAAGCGAGAACAGAGCCAAGAAAATTTAAAGGAAATGGAGAGAAACAATTCAGAATCTCACATTATCTCTAGACTTAATAAGTATTATGCAAGCCATAAGTTATTTTGCTTCAATCATTAGACATGTCATTAGGACAGTGCCACCACAAGTGTATCTACACAGCAGCTTTTCAGACATGTACCCTCTTCGGCTTCATTTCGCTCAACCTCTGAGTTTGTACAAGTGTAGACTGAAACTACTCTGCAGCAGGCAAATATCAAGAGTGGTAGGTTTCAGGAGTCAGAATGAATTGTGGTGACTTGTGACTTACCCTCCTTTTAACAACGGGAATGGCAGAAGAGACTGTGTTAGGAAATACTTTCAACTTTCCTATTTATGGGTAAGATTTCTTCCCAGGGGATAATATAAAATAATACTCCCATGAGAGGCTCTATGACGGAACTGTTTAAGTATAAATTCCAGTCTTTTAGCTTGTCTGTTTAACTTTCATTGAGCACCAACTTTTTTTTTTTTTTGGAGACAGGGTCTCACTTTTGTGGTTCAGGCTGGCTCTGAGCTCAGCCTCAAATTCACATCATAGCAAACCTCCTGCCTCTGCCTCCTGAGTGCTGGGATTACAGGAGTAAACCACCATGCCTGGCACTGTGATAAGTGGTACTGATTGCTGCTGGGTATGAGTCTCCACACCCAGTACTGTATGTGGTTAACCGGGGATCGAACCCAGGTCCTTGCACTTGCAAGACAGGCGCTGGAACCACTGAGCTAAATCCTCGGCCCGGAGCATCAACTTTTTAAAGAGTTAATATTCTTATATGAGAAGCTGGGTTGATAACCATATCACATTTCTTGAGCATCTTTGATCAGCATTTTAAAAGTTAACCTTTTATGCAAACAAAATCGTGCCCTTCTATATCTTCACTGCTGTGCATAGGTTTTATTTTTTTTTATGTTTTAAGAACAGACATTTATGAGATTTCTCTGCAGTGTATCAGAATATATGTTTAAGAATTTTATTTGAGTATGGATACCTGGGAGAACTTCTGTACATATTTTCCAAATTTATAGAAAAGTCTCCATTCAGATTTTAATTTCCTAGAAAGCAACTTCTTCCCAGAGAAGGATAAAGAATGCATTTATTTGGTATGTTGATTCAAGTAATCAAAAAGAATATTATTCTACCCAAAAGGCAGGAAATAAATTAGAAGTCACCACTAATCCACTAAAGTTTGTTTCTGGGAATCATTCAGTAGCTTAGCTCAGGGATTTCTGCGTACTTTTATTCAACAAAACCTTTTCAGTCATTAAATTAATGTACACACATTGAACAGAATATAAATTAAATAAAACTTTTTGATTCTGCTACATTTGTTCTCAGCATTTTAAGTGAGAAGAGGTGTGGCTTGAATCAGAAAAACAGATTCATTTGCTACCTTTTGATTTTATCTCCTGGGGAGATTCATTTTCTCACATTCAGTCTAGACAAAAAAAGTCAAAGTCAAAGTTCTAGAACTGCTAATTTAGGCTCCAGTTCTGATATGATAGGAAACATTTCTCTAGCCAGTCAAAGGCTTCTGTGTGAAAATAAACATCATGATCACTCTATGTTTCTATTTTCATAGCAGTGAAATAAATATAAGATAATATATTGCTTTAACTTTTTTTTTTTTGAGGGTAGGGTCTCACTTTGTAGTTCAGGCTGGCCCTGAGCTCACTATGTACCCCAGGCCGACTTTGAACTCACCAAATCTTCCTGCTTCTGCCCCCTGAGTGCTGAGATTACAGGTGTGAGTCATCACACCTGGCATTGTGGTATGTGGTACTGATTGCTGGTGGGCATGCGACATCATGCCTGGCAGTGTTGTATGTGGTACTAGGGATCAAACTCAGGACCTTGTGCTTGCAAGGCAGGTGCCAGAATCACTTAGCCAAATTCCCAGCCCTGCTTTAACTATCTTTGAGTGTTTACTGCAGTGGGTTTAGGCACATTTGTACCAATGCAAACCAGTCAACACCACTGTTTCACATAATCCTCTCACCCTGCAAAATGAAACTCTACAGCTACTAAGCAATTAATCCCCAACTGCTGCCCACAGATCATGTCAACTACCTTCCTATTTTCTGTTTGGAGTCTTGGACTAATATAAGTGACTCACTTATGTGAAATCAGACAGGAACTGTTTTTTTTGTGATTGATTCATTTCATATAGAATAATGTTCTCAACCTTCATTCATATTATAGCAACTGTCAGAATTTTCTTCCCTTTTAAGACTGAAAAATACCCCACTGGAGGCATATGATACTTGTGGTTTAATCAATTATCTATTAGTAGCATGTGTATTGCTTTCATGTTTTATTAATAATGAATAATAATATTACCAGAATGTTTGGGAAAATAACACAAGACTTTGCTCTTAATTCTTCTGAATATATATTCAAAAGTAGAAATTCTGTATCCCAGCACTAGCACTCCACTGTATAAATACCAAATGTTCTTTAGATGTTCAATTGTTGAAGCCCATATAACCAGTTTCAAAATTAAGTTATCATGAGTTGAGTGGCTGCACATATGGGGATAGATGTAGTACTTTATCCTTTATCAATATAATGTCCTTTATATTTTTAGGGAGCTACTTAGAAAGGAAATAGGTACATTGGGCAATTTATATTTTTATTTTTTAGTACCCTCCCTTACTGATTTCCCCTTTCTCCTGACAGCATTACCACAAATATTTAGTTTTTAGATGATACAAATTCTTTGTGGAATCAAAGGGAATCTGTAATTTTCTCTAATGGCTACAGATTTTCAAAATGTTTTATATTTTCATTAGAAATTTGCATCTTTTCTGCTGAGAAGAATTTTATTCCAGTTGCTCATTTTTGGATTAGGCATTTTGGGATATTCTATTTTTTTTTTTTTTAATCTTTCACATTTTCTAGATAGGTGTCTTCAGAACAATAGCTGACAAAAATTTTCCCCATTGTGTAAGTTGTCTCTTACCTCTGTTGGTTGTTCCTTTTGCTTTGAAAAATCCTTCCAAATTCACATAATCTCAATTGTTGACTCAAGATATTTCTTTTGCAAATAGCATTCTGATCAGGGGGTTCTTTCTTGCCTATGTCTCATTTCTTCAATGGTTTTACCTATACACCTCCCATCTAATTAAATGTTTCTGTCTCAATATCTATATATTTGATGCATTTTGATTTTTGGTTAGCATATGGTTAGAGACATGGGTTTACAGGGAATCTTCCGCATAATTATGGACAGTTTAGGTAGCACTATTTTCTAAAGAGGCTTAAATTCCTCCAGTGTATTCTATTTTTTTGGCCCCTTGTCAAAGGTCAGATGGCTGAATGTGCCTCTGTTTTTTTCTGAATTCTCTATTCTACTCCACTGAGCTACATGTATGTTTCTGCATTGGTACCACGCTATTTTCTATCTATAGATGTTGGAGGTTTTATTTAATTTATGTCTTTTATTATGTAAATATTTCACATGTTTATCCAAATAAACAATGGATACTACTTATAAATTATAATTATAAATTTTAAATATTACACTTTTTGAAGCTTTTATTATCGGAATTATTTTTCTAATTTCTTTTTGAAACACTGATTTTATTCTTCATATTTATTGCTATGATTTGAATCTTTCATCTCTCCAAAAGTTATGCACAAATTTAATTGCATTACACTAGTATGAGGAAGTAGACTAAGAATAATATAGAATGAATAGAAAGGGACAAGGAGATGTATCTCTGATATGTGATCAGAGGTCAATGGCAAGATGTGAAGGGGAGTGGGAGAGGAAATAAGGATAAAGATATGCCAGGTACAAGAACTTAATAATCTCAATTAATGTAATCATCATATACCATAAGATGGACTAAGACAAATAATATCAAGAATAGAAAAGGGGATAGAGGAATCAGTGAGGCAGGGAGAGGAGGAATGAAAAGAAAGGAGATTTCAAAAAAAGGTAATAAGCTATAGTATGTATATGTAATCATTTCCAATTGTAATCTCCATGAATTGCATATATGCACTAATACAAATTCTACAAAAGAGGTGATTAGGTTAAGGGACAGCACCCCCTTGAATGGATTAACTCTGTCATTTTGAGAGTGAATCGGGTATCTTAGCAGTGGTTTTATTCGTAACAGGACAGAATTTGCCCCCTTTCCCTTGCTTTTTCTTCCTTTGTCCTCACTCTTTCATAATTTGAATGGTTCCACAAAGAAGCAAGAAAATCTTCACATTACACAACTTCTCAGTGTTACATTTCACATCCTCCAAAACATGAACTAACATGCTTCTGTTTGTTTATGGCTTAGTTCATCCATATTGCCCTACTATAACAGCAGAAAATTACTAAGATATTTACTGAATTTATCACATGTAAGAGTTGTGCATGCATGTATAATCTTTAAGATTTTCTACACATCTAGAAAACAGAACTAGCTTTACTTCTTTGTAATTTGTCTGACATTTATTTTTCTTGCACAGTTGCTCTGGCTGGTACCTCTAGTAGTATGTTGAGCAGCAGTACTGAAAGTGAGCATTCTTGCCTTGTTCCCGATTTTAGAGGAAAAACTTTCATCCCATTGAGTATCATGCTTGCTAGACATTTCTCAAATACTGTTTCAGGTATGCTACAATCTGTGCATGCTATATTTAAATTCAACTTGTTCAAAGTGCTTATAACCATTTTAATGTTTTCTTTAATTTACATTCCTATATCTTTGCTAAAGATTTCCATAACAATGTCCATAACAAATATTGGACCACAGTTTTCTTGTAGTGTCTTTGCCTAACTTTGGAATCCAAATAATTTATTTAGAACAAATGCAAAACATCTCCTTCTTTTCATTTTTTTTCCAAAAAAGTTTGAGAAGTATTGATGTTGTTCTTTAAATGTTTGGTCCAACTCACTGAAGTTGAGTTCCTGTGTTTTAATCATGGGAAAGTTTTGATGACTGATAAATGCTTGCTAAGTTTCAGATCTATTCCTTTTTAACAAAGAATTAACAGTCTTGTTTTTATAGGTTTATGAAATAGTATATATCATATAATTTGTTAACATGTTAACAATATGTTAACATGACAATGGTCTTAGTTCTTTGTTATCACTTTGTTTATTTCTTAAGTAAAGGCCGTAATGGAATGGGGATTTAACTCAGTGGTTCCAATGCATGCCTTGCAAGAGCAAGGATTCAAGTTTGATCACTGGTAACCACCTACAACATCAGGTGTGGAGACTCACCCCCGTCAGCAATCAGTACCACATACTACAATGCCAGGCATAGTGACTTATGCCTGTACTCCTAGCCAGACCACAAAGCGAAACCCTGTCTAAAAAAAAAAAAAAAAAAAAAAAAAAACTTCCAAAAAAAGAAAAAGAAATGGCAATAATGTTCTCTATTTCATACCTGATATTGAGTATTGTGCCTTTTTATACTAGCCCATCAAGCTGTTTTTTCCCAAAGACCTAAGTTTTATCTTCTTGGATTTTTCTTTATTCTTTCAATTATCTCTTTCATTTATCTGTTTTTTTTTCCTATCTGATGTAATCCTGAGTTTCAGTTCCTTAAATTATAAAGGTGTTTTAATATCTTTCATGTTTTTAATGTAGCTAATGTAAACTGAATTTTACATTCCTGCTTTTGCTGTATTGGACACATTTTAGTTCATTGTTTTATACTCATTGGACACTAAAATGTTTTCCAAATTCCCCGTGGTTTTGATGTATAGGTTTTTACGACTCTGTTAAACTTGTAAGTTTTTCTGGAGTTCTTTCTGTTACAGCCTTCTAATTTTGTTTCTCCAAAGAGAAGATATTTTGCATGGTATCTATCATTTTGAAATCTATTGAGACTTACTAGTGGTCAACCGTATGGTCTATCCTAAAAAAATGCTTCTGTGAACTCCAGAAGAATGTGTATGTGAGTATTCTATTGCTTAGGGGTTGTGTCTGATAAGACCATGGTTTATCACATTCTTCCAGTCCTCTGATTCCTTACTTTCTGTCTGGTTGCTTTCTACAATAAAGACAGCAGGGCAATAAAGTGTCCAATTGTTACAGCAGAGCTCGATTTCATTCATCATTTCAGTCTTTTATTTTGTCATTCCTCATTTGCTTCATTTATTTTGATGAACTTTTATTAGATGGGGGAGTTTTTAAAATTATTATATCTTGTTGATATATTAACCTCTTATTAATATATAGTATCCATATATTCTATACTTTCTTGCCTTTATAAATTTATCTTATTTGATATCAATATAGCCAGTCTTGATTGCTTTCATCTATTATTTGAGTAGAATTTTAATCTCTATGATTCCATGATGGGTAGAATGGTATTTCCCTATTTTTTATGCTTGATTCTGAAATAATTTTCTTATAAGTCGCATATAGTTAGACTACTTTTTGAAATGTATTCTGTCAGGATCTGGGTTTTTTATTAGAAAATTTAATCCACTTGAATATAAGATAATTGCTGAAAAGGCAGGAGTTACTCCTCTTATTTTGCTATTTTTTTTGTCCTTCATTTCCTGTATTATTGTCTTCTTTTGTATATGGGTGATGTTCTTTGTAGTGAAATATTTAAATTTTTCCTCATTTTCTTTTGTATATATTCTTTAGCTACTGTCATCATGGTTACCATGGAGATTTTACTTAACATTTGAACATTGTAACACTCTCATTTGAATTTATATGAGCTTAGCTTAAACAACATATTAAAAACTCTTGTCCTTTAATACCTGTCTCCAGTCCATTCACTTGGTATCATAGAATAAAATCTTTATAATTGTATCTAAAATCATAAACTGAGATTATTTTAAAAGCACAGGTCTCTTAAAGTACACATGTGAAGTTATCAATCAAAAAGTCATACTAGTATTAACTCTTAAATAATAATTTAGTTTCTTAAACCATG